>APFE031086250.1:4862-39558 GCA_000404065.3 Pinus taeda | reverse complement strand
CCTTTCTCCTCTTGGGGAGATGTTGGTGCACCTCATATGGCCACATTGTCCCTCCCAGGACTGACAATCGGCTTGCCAATATGGCTCTTCTCGACCTCTATCGTTCAAACCACCATAATTCCTAAGTAATCAAGTCAGCAACTAGATGATACTAGAGTTGCCCCCCAACCTTCTCCTTCACTTTTTTCTCCCTCCCCTCCTTCCTCTTTGCTTGGTGAAGTTGGTAAAGCTAAAAACCAAGGAACTGAGAAGAAGAAGAAAGGGAAGGAGAAAGAGAAAAAGAAGAAGGAGCCAAAGGCGAAAAGGGTCAACCATGCATCATCTAGCGAAAATCCACACACTACACCATCCAAGCCTAAATCTCCATGTGTCATTTGCAAAGGAGACCACTAGCATCAAGATTGTCCTTGCATCCCTCGGATCTTAAGGGATTGGTCTCCTCATTTGCACAATCCAGTGTCATCAACCTTTGACGATCATGTTGAGAGTACACCATCAACTAGTGAAAACGAAGTCTCTGGACAGAAAGGAAAATGTAAATTTCCTGCAAACTGTGTGAAGGAAATCATGCCATCCACTATTGTCCCTTCTTGGACGAAGCTAAAAGAGTCTTGGATAACCATCCTACTTCACCGCTACGGCTTCCCCCTGGGTACAAGAAACTCTTGCCGAGTCCATCGCTAGCTGAAAATCTGACCGACACAACTTTGTGGTCGGTCGAAGCACTATCATTGAAGATAAACACTCTGAATCCACACCAGACGAAAGTAAAAAGGTTGAGGCAGTAGTCGACCCGCTCTTGTCTTCGGAAGGTCCATCTTCAGATGATACAGTCACCGAAGAGAATGAGAACGACACCGTTCAAATTCTTTTCGTAAACACAGACTCCGATGAACATGGAGGCAATCTACCCGTTCCTTTACCACAGGAAGGAAGTTCGTCAGAGTCATATCTGGTCATTTATTCAGTCCCACCTCCAAGCAACCTAGTCGTTTCATTCGATTGGAATCTACTAAGCAGACCCCGTCTACCATCTAATGTACCATTTCAAATCATTGTACAAGCTTACAGAATGGTCATGGTCAGTACCATCATAGATGAAAGGGCTTCTGTGAGTATCCTTTCCTCAACTGCTTGGAAAGCACTTAGTTCGCTATCACTTCTACCTAAGATGAGAAATCTAACAGACTTCGATAAAGGAACTAGTCGACCGTTAGGGATCCTTCCAAGTTTGCTTATAACTTTGAGAAGGAAAAACTTGTATCTGAATGTAATGGTAGTCCAAGGACCTTTAGATTATAATCTACTCCTTGGGCGTGACTATATTTATAGCATGGGAGCCATTGTCTTCTCACTCTTTCGAGTAATGTGTTTTTTGCATGAAGGCTGAGTGGTCTAGCCCGTAGACCAGCTTTCATTCCCCAACTTACACATAGCTAATAGTCAAATGCCATCTCTAAATGGTCTTTTCATGTAAGGAATGTCTCATCAATCTCCAGTCCGTCCACCTGAAGAGCACGAGTAATTTGGTGGCCATGACTGAAACCCAGGGTGCATGCACCCTGGTCTACTTCGACAGGAAAACTTTGGGTATAGGGTAGGTTTCCGCAAAGGATATATGACTAGTCTGATACCCGTATGTTTAGGAAAATGGGATTAGACCAGAATAAGATTCCCTCGTCAAAGTTAGGTGGTTGGAGTTAGAATCACCTTTATCCAAATGGACTAAGCCGGGAGGTGTTTCTGTCTGCTATGTGGATGGAAACTATCTTGCAAATGCGAAAACTTCTATATGGTAGCCTAGAAACTCTATTTGACTATACTTGGGGGCATGCAAACCTTTTTGCATGCAAGTGAAGAGCGACCATTTATTTTCTTATTTTGTAGATTCTCAACCCTTTAAACTCTTAGGATTGGTCGTTATTAACTTACATAAAGAAAGGATACGGATCAAAGCTCTGAGTGGTGCAAGCTCCATAAAAATGGAACCTATCAATGATACATCCTTATTATGCAACTGGCACGAGTAGTTTTTATGCGAATTTCAAGCTCGTTAAAAATTAAACCTAAGCAATGAGCAAATGTTCCCCCCAGAGTTTAAGCTCATTAAAAAATGAACCAATATCCGGTAAATAACCATTGTGAACACATTATCATCAACTTTTGAGCCTTGGTGATGTTCTCATCATCACCTCCACTCTGTTTTAGTCGATCATACGCCTCCATTTGATTGTTTACCCTTTTGAGGAACAACTGCGATGAGTGATTCTATTAGCCATCATTGTGACACTGCCATGATTGGAAAATTCCAAACCTTACCTGGAATTAGCAGCTACCCGAAAATATCACTCGTTCCTCAAAAACAAGTCTCCTTTAAGATATTTTCATCTAACTCGTAAAATATGAGAAGATTGCCGAGAAATTGGCCTCTCCAACTTGTTAAAGCTATCAGAAGTACTATCCCTCCTCTAGATTTTAATCTTTTTGGACCTGAGGGATTATTACACAAAAGGATCGAGCACTTGTTTTGTTCAGCTTGTTAAAATTATCGAAAATTCATCCCTTTCATATTATTTTATACTTTTTCAGACTTAAGGGATTATATGATGAAAAAGGATTACTGGAGTTTCCTTTCTATCCCTTTTCAGACTCTCTAAAATTGAAAAAGGATCGAGTTGTCTTTGTCGTTAAACTCGTTAAAACCAATAGCGACAAACTTGTCTATATAGACAAGAACGAGTTTCACTGTCGCTAGGCTCGTTAAAACATAGCGATGGGTTTGCCCAAAGGGAAAATTATAGAACAAGCATATGTTATCCTCCTCACGCTTAATAAAAATAAAGAGGTACTGGTCAGCAATCACTGGGGAAAATTGGGAAGAGAACTTGAAGAAATTTTATTGGTAGCGAGGCGCTCTTGAACATGACACCTTCACTCCATCACCATGATTGAGTCAGGTGTGGTTATTCCGTTCACCAGTCATATTACCTTTGGTCCATCGTACCATCCATATTTGGGGTTAACGCTACCAATCCATTTCAGTGTCACCGATATGTTCAAGAGAAGTCGATCAGAGAATTCACTAACGCAGCTTGTGTCTCATCCACTGCAATACCTTCACCCTTCATTCTTTCATGACCGCCACCCTGAACCCTGTATCATCAGATTGTTTTCTTCTCCACAAAATCATTTTCTCCGTTCCATGTCGTAGATGTGCGATTCATTAAGGCCCTCCTACGATAGGTTACTTCTTGTCAACGACAACTCATTATCAAAGAAGTCAACCTAGGAACAACCCTTTCAGTACTTTGAAGCTTGCATGCCTCAATGGCAAGCTTCTCACTTTCGGTGACAGGTTTACATCAATGGCCTTCGACCGAAAGATTTTGTGTTGTGTTCAACGCCAAGTCCCATTTTCACACCACGTGAATTGTACTGTAGTACCTTGAGGGTCATCATCATTATTGGTGATTCCTCTCACGCCTGTTAACAGCTTACATCATTGGCTGGTAATCAGGCGATGTCTTTCCATGTTTGACTCCAGAACATTTTTCACATGGATCGACTTGTACTTCGGGCGAAGATTGTATGAGTTTGAAGACCCCGGATCTAGTTTCATCCATCCGGGCTGCGATATACTCAAGAAAATAAAGACATCAAATGTACATCATTGCTACATAGATGATCATCCAAATCAAAGGATGATGGCTCTATCAAAATCATCAGTTTGCCACACAGATGGTTGTCTGTCCTATGTACATGAAAATGAATTTATAAAGCTGAGCATGGGAATGCCTACCTCAGCTAGATCATGAAAATGTTATGAAGATAATGTGTTGTATTGTATCTTATTACAGGTTGCCTTCTAGTTCGAAAAAACCTCGGATCCTCATGATAAAGCATTTCACCTGACATCAAAAGATTTTCGACCTCATGCTTTAGGGGGCAACTGTTATAGACATATTTGGGCACTGCAACCCCAATCATATATGTCCATAAAACAAGGGCTTTCGAGTCCCTACACTGTTGTTTCATGCCCTAAAGGAACAAGGTCAGCTAATTACATCATCTCCCAAAAGTTCTCCATAGAAAACTACTCAGAACTGGTCAAAACTGGACCATACAGACTGCTCAGTGCAAAGGATGTGATGCATCTCACCTACCACATGCAAAAAGTGCGATGCATACTACAAAGCCTTATGTAGGGTGCGATGGGCGAGAGTAGACAAATGGCAGAGACAGTTTGCAAGGTAGATGATCATGGAATCTTCCAGAAACTTCTCCTATGACACTTGCCTCTCTAAATTTGCCTAGGGATGAGTAAGAGATCATCAATATCCAAGTGGAATCAAGAACTATCAGAGAGAGGACACTAATCAAAATCCCAAAAGCTGAATCACCCCCCTGCAATCATCTATATATGGATCCCTCATCCCAGAGATCCAAAGGCTAGAATCTTGTATCTTGTAAGGAAGTGTTGTTGGTTTCCTGGTGGAACATCATAGTGTTGGGTGATCTAAGATTTTCATGAGGTGAAGAAGGGCTTTCATGCCGGGACGATGATGCTAGGTCAAACCAATGGGTTGTAATCCTCTCTTCTAATCTTTATATCAATAAAGTTATTCAATTTTTCTTCCACACTCTTGTATGTCTGATAATATATGCATTCGTGTGGTCAATATATATCTGGTCTTATATTGTTTATGATTGTAGATCTCTGCACTTTGAAGGTATTATGCTGCTTTGACTTTACAGGTACTCTTTGAAGCGGAGTAATCAAGGAAGGAGCAGCAAAGATCGGTCAGAGGGGAGAAGGAACAAGCAAGTAACCAAGCGAGAGATTGAGGTTGGTATTCTTTGCTCCTCTCCCATCTACTTCTCGTAAAGGAAAATGAAAGTAACTTTAATCTATTTGTTTCTAATATAGCTACCTGTCTTAGTGGGACTAGCAGCTCTGCATAGACACTAGATTTCCCGATAATACCATCAACAATAAAGGCGTGATATTGAGCCATACAAATATTCAAGATGATCATAACTTCTTGATGAAAGTGATAATTGTTTGTACAAACTTAACCTTTAGGTTATCTTCTCACACTGCTACCTTTTAATCCCAAGATGAGGACATCTAGTCTTCATAATTTCCATGACCATATCTTTCATCCATACAATTGAACTTTCCACAATTGTCATAATGTATTCTTGCAATATTATTCTAGGTAGCAAAGCAATACGTTAACCAAATAACCAATGACATAAACATTAGAATTACCTCATCATAATGACCTGCTAATCATAGCATCAACATCCTCATGATCCATGTCCACATGAATCTTTTGTCATGTATTAGAGCACCCAAGGATTGAAATTGATTACCGTGTTACAATATTCTTCTGGAGACTATACTGGATGTTAATCATTATTCTACATACTCTTGAGAAAGTCTTAATTCTTTATCCATCCTTGAGTAAGTCAAATTCTTCCTTTTAAACATCACAAAATCATATTAAGCATGTTCCAACATTCTTATACATATGAATCTTATCTAAGAGCTACTTTCAATATGAATTTCTATTCTCTTATTCAACCATTCAACTATATGTCCTATAATGAGCCTACTGCATGACCAATTGCATTCCTTCATCCCTTAAGAATATTATTGCCACACTATATGGAATGTATACTAATCCTTTTCAAAATGTTTTTTCCAAGAACCTTGTAAAGACGATGATTCTTCCAAGATCATAATGATCCATCTTAGCAAAATTAATAATTATAACATTATGTTAGAATGTTTGGATGAACACTAATATGCAAAATGGTCAAGCCATCTCAATCTTGAATACTAGATGATTCCTACAAAGTAACTCACTCAAGTAGAATTATAAATATGCTACTATCACATGCTTCTATCTATGATGCTATGTATTAACCAAACCAATAGCGAAACAACAATGCATGTTATTATAAAGGAAATACCACCTTCCTAAGTAACATTACAGGGAGGATTCCTTCCTTAATAGTAAATATATTTAACATCTTCTTTATTTGACTTCTTCTCAGGTTCTCCCATCTCCTCAGTTGTGTGAGATTCACTTCTTTTCTTTATTTTTTTGTTCCACTTCTTTGGACAATCACTCTTAAAGTGTCCAAATTCATTGCATCCAAAACATTGCACCTTGGACATGTCTTTCTTTTTCTTGGACTTTCCAATTTTTCACTTCTTCAGCTTCTTGGTTCTCATAATGAAGGATTCAAACTGCTCATTAGATTTGATATCATATTTTGCCTTGATCATAGTATCTTGCAGGACACATGGAGCCCACAACTCATCAAAAGGATTTGAATCTTTCTTAGAGTATATGCTTGATGCAAAATTGCTCAATTTTGGTGGCAAAGATTTTAGTACAAATATGGTCATTTCAAAATCCAAGATTGTCTCCTCTAGTCCCTACAACTGATTTGTTACTTGAGAGGTATTCACTAGAAAAGATTCCATCTCCTCATGCTTTGACTTATTCATTTTTTAAAGTTTATTTCTAAAATATATATTTTTCCCTCATGTTCTTATAGATCACAAATTCACCAGCTTATCATACATAGCCTTGGAAGTCTTCAAATTAGTAACAAAGGGAACTAGATGATCCATAATAGATTTAACTAATGTCTTTTGTGATCTTACTTCCCCTTTATTGTATTTTTCTAGTTCTCAAGTCTTGTATTTTCATGATTTTGTAATCTCTTCAAGAACATACTCCATTACTTCATGTTCGATACGTTCCAGGTCAAACCTTTTCTTCCATGTTAGGAAATATGTTAAGCCAATGAGCTTGTTTCTTTCCTTGCAAAAAGAACCCATAAGACTTGTAGAATCAGACATATAATAATAATATGATACTTACTTCATAAATAATATTATTCCCTTCTCTGATGATGTCTCCAACTATCTAAAGGCTTTAAATATCTTCAAGGACACTTTAATAACAACTTCCAAGAGTGATGCTACCAAGATTATTTGATTCTTTCTTCAAGGATGTTTTTCAATGAGCCTTAGATTATATCTCATTCTAAGAGAGATCATCAAATTTCTTGTAATATTACTCTTCAATATTTCCTTTGATGAGGACTTGATGCAGTTGAGTCCCCTTAGGAAACCCTTCTCTTTTCCACAAGATGATCCTTCTCACTTCCTTCTAGTTCACCTTATCTTTGATTCCATGTTGGAAAAAGTAGTGTGGCAACTTATTAATTCATATTTTCCTTAAAATTAATACTTTCTTGTGAAATTTATTATTATTCTTGTGTTTATTTGTTAGATATTTTTCATGAAACAAATATCAAGAGAAAAAAATTAAAGATAATAGACACAAATATTAGGCTCCAATCTAGGGCCAAACCCCTCCACGGGGAAAATATGAAAAAATCTTCTCTTCTTTCAGAATATACTTCAAATGATACCAATAAGAACCCAAACCCTAGACCATGTCCTCCTCCAAATGCCAAGTTATCCCTTCCAATACCACAACTCAATCTTGCTTCAACCAACTTCTAGTTGCAACTTCGACCCTGTAACTTTTTCCTACAACTTCATCCTATGAGTTCATCCCTATAGCTATTATAGAAACCATAATCTAGCTTCATCAAGAGATCCTTAATTGAGCAAGACAAATCCTCCCTAGGTCATCAAGATCTAGACATAATATTTCCTCTCTTATTAACTTGATATTGCAACTCGAACCTGCAATTTTAGCCTTCTTGGGAGTTGCGGTAACTCTAATTATCCACACGTGTGAGAGAGATAGTGTTATGAACCAGCTCAAGAAAAGATAGAAAAGATAGATCAACGCCTTAGAATTTAGCCTCTTCAAGGGGGCAACCTCCTTTACATTACATAAATGAACAATTCTTGGATGATACAAATGACAAAACCTCCTTTCTATATATAGGGTCTAAGGAGTCACAATATAACCCAACCGACCTAACAATAATAATATAAAGCCACAAAAATACAATAGAGGGATTCTATGGGGCACAGTAATAACAATATGGGGGCAATAGGGGCACAACAATATTAATAAGGGGTATAACTACAATAGTAATGGGGTAATCACTAGTATTATAGGGACCCAAGATGCCCCTCTCCTTCAAAAAAGTGTTGTCCTCAACGCTTGAGTAGTTCTGGATACTTCTGCATAAAATTCTCATCCTCCCATGTGGAATCTTCAGCGGATAAGTTCTTCCACTTGATAAGATACTCTGAAATTGATCGATTTCATAGCTGTCGAGTTCTTGTTTCTATGACTGCTTCCGGTTCTAATATAATTTTTCCTTCCTCATCAAGTTCTGGCAATATTGTTTGAACTGAGAGCTTGTCGCCTATAACCTTCTTTAAACATGAACATGGAAAAATGGATGCAATCGAGAAGCTGCAGGAAGCTCCAATTTGTATGCCATAGTACCAATCTTTTGCAACACCTTGTACGGACCGTAATACTTTGGTGATAATTTTTTGTCCTTCTTAACTTGCTTGAGGGACATTTGCTTATATGGTTGTAGCCATAGGAATATCCAATCACCTACATCAAAACTTCTTTCACTGCGATGTTGATCTGCCTTTTGTTTCATTCTATTTTGTGCCTGTTAGGTTCCTATACCAATAGGTTTCATATTTCATGATTGACAGTGAAAGGGCTAAATATGTTCATCATTGCAGGCTGCAAAGGTTCCATATTTTGTGTACATACGATTAAAAAATGAAAAGAGGGTATGCCTTAAAAGAATAATCAAAAGGCAAGAAAATCAAATGGTCAAAAGAAAAGTGAAAATGAACCCCAAACTAAAGACCAGAAAAGTGGCAAGTCAAAATGCCACTACTATCTTTGGCAGTGTCACACTCTACAAATATTGTTGCTAATCATACTTGATGGATGGCCCAACAGTCTAAACTGGACCATGCCATGTTTAAATTGCTTGTTGCAGAATAGAGAATGGTTCCTGTCCAAACAGCTTAATCTTGGTAGATGACTAGCTAGGTAGAGAAATGAAGGAGCCCAACTGCTTAATCTAGGCCCTTGGAAGAAATAAGGGTAGATTTAGATAGGAGGGCAGTCAAAAGAAAAAGAGAACAATCAGGGTCTACTAATTCAAGTGCACCCACTTCAAGTGAAGAAAAAATGTTAGGATTACTAGGTTGGGTAAGTAGTGCAAGGTTGCAGAAATGAAGGGCCATCACTAGTTGGCTTATCAAGAGCAAGACTCATTTCATTCAGGGTATTGGCACCATGGTAGAGATTTGAGGACACAACAATGGAAGCATGTCTAATTTTCCCCCTTTTTCCCAAGCATCATTTACTAACATCCCCCAAGGACCTTGAGATCTGCTCAAGTGTCCTATTCCACTTCATTCCATGACCAAGTACAGGTCAAACTATGAAGTTCAATCAAGGGAAAAAAGCCACATTTTTTATGTAAAAACCTTTATTCTCAATTCCCTCATCTTCCATTCCTAAGTTTTTCTCCTTAAAAACTTAGCATTTCCCCCTATACAATCACCTCACAATGTCATATTAACAACTAATGTATTATCTAGCTCCCTAAGCATTCACCTTCCCTAATTTTACAAAAATCTATATAAAAATCCCAAAAGGTCTATTTAAATACCCTCCTCCTAGCAATATAGCTCTACAGTCATGATTTGGGGAATATTAACCCACCAGGGGTTAATATTAACCCTCCACTACCCTGAACCATGGGTTTTCGTTAAAAAACTTTGGCTAAAAGTAAAAAAATCAAAATCCCCGCCCTCATTAACCCTTCCTACCCCTTTTCCACGCTAAAGATTTGTGTTTGTAATGTTTTTTAATTAAAATAGTTATAAACTAACCTGAAACCCTAATGTCAAAAACCCACCCGCGCGTGATTTATTTAAATGATTATTTTAAATCAGCGGGTCCCCTCGGCAATAAACAACTATCACATCATATTTGCCACCAGCTGTCCGATCGCCAACCTCACGGATCTAACGGTGGGTGGTCAATTTCGCAGGGAAGCTGCCCGACGTTTTGCGTCCGAGGGATTGGCGGTTTCACCGCCATACCCCCACCACGCGTCAGCCTCCCGCATTGTTCGGAGCCCCCCCGCCCCCCCCATACCACTTACCACCCAAGGGTGCTCCGGGGAAACCACTTACCGCCCATCCCGTCCCGCTGATGTCACACCCCCGTCAGCGTGATGTCAGCACCCTCACCCGCAACCACTGGTCCATGTCGCCTCCACGTCGGCCATCCACCTGCATGCCCGGCCACCATGTCACCGCCACCTGGCTACCCACATCAGCCGCCACGTCACCATGCCGTACCCGGACCCACCAATGACGTCATCACCAAAAAGGCGCCAAAAGGCCAAAATTGCATAAAAAGTTGGGAAATGACCGTTTTATGTCATTTTAACTTACCGTTTTCGGAGCGTTTTACATGCGGAAGACGTCGTTTGCGGCCAAAACCAAGAATTTGTCCACCAAAGTTGCTGTCGCCCTCAAAGTCGACTCAAATACCTGCAATTGTTCCATCTTGACAACTCCTACACCGAAAAATCCAGGTATTTGCCGCAGGCGACCTCCTTCACCCATATTTCTCCCATTTTTCTCCTAATTTCCTGTAAAAAACTCTGCAAAAGCACCTCACAGTCAAATTATCCACTGAAACTAACCAAAACCTAGTAAACTCCCTACTCGTCAAAGCTCTACATAACACTCGTGCCCTTCTGCGAAATTCACCGAAAAAACTAATTGAAGAAGCTGAGCTACCGGCTAAAAGCCCATGTAACTGCACACTCATCCATGTTATCATAATTCCCTTTGAAAAACCAGCAAATTAGCTCAACACACTCTGGTTTCTTCCAACAGAGTGCCCCACAGTTTATCAACCCTGTAAAAAGTTTCCTCTTATTCTCAGAACTGCTCACTCTCAAAAACACAATTCAGTAGGCAGTCCTCGGCCTCTGCAGTAATCCTAAGCTCAAGTAAAGCATCCAATAAACTTCATACATGGCCACTCCATCTGCTCTAGATGTTGCTCCTGTCAATCCACCCAGTAAGGAGCTTGAAGCTATGCCACTTGTAGACAGTGATTTCCTCATTGCAGATTTTGTGGCAGAGAGGAACCATTTACAGAGCTTCTGCCAGCTAGGAAACAGTCACTTGGACAACAATGACATGTATGACATCTGGGAGTCTAATCTACATACCTACTTCTTGCCATTTGTAAATGTCTTTCCTGAAGTCATTCACCTCTATGCAGAAAATTATGACCAGAAGCTCAGAGCTGTAAAGTCTCCATCTGGGAGCATCCTCTTTTACATAACTCTTGATTCCATCAATCAAATGCTGAATTACAAACAAACCCAGCTGCTATACCCTTTTTCCATAAAGTATTTGCTGGATGAGGGCTCCAATCTCTCTAGCATGGACATTGTTGCAGTTGCCAAAACTTTCATGAGAGCAGACTTCCAGCCTTCTAGGCCACCACCTTTTTCATATGAAAATTTCAATGAGGTAGGCAAGCTGCTTGTGGACATGATATCCACTGTCCCAGGGTTCTCCACAAATGAGCATGTTGATGAAACTGTGTTGGTCTTGTTATCTGCATATAGCCTTGGGAATCCCCCTGCTATAAAATACAATTATGCCAAGTTTATTGCCAACAAGATACATGACCAATTGGTGAGGCTGGACAGGGAAGCAATATTCAAATATTCATCATACATCTATCACCTCTTCATGTACTATCAGACAAAATTTTTCCAGTGCCACATCAAGAAACTAGATTGACAGGGTGAGAGGAGGTCTGTCATTTTATGGTCTTCAGTCTTCCACCAAGTCCAGAACTCTCCCTATTCCTACTGTGAATTTATTGACCAATTTGTCTATCCAGTGACATGCCTCTTGAAGAGGACTCCTCCTGCCAGATTGTCCAAAGATATGCAGAAAATTTTACAGCTGTCAAGGAATTACAAAATAGGTGATTGGTATTTATACCAAAATCACACAGTCATCAGGATCTATGGCTGTGAGCTCTGTCCTTACAGGCTCCCAAGATATGTGCCTATTAGATTGTTTGCCTTGGAATACTATAGGGAACTCATCAATTCTGACCTTACACACTTCCATAGTGCGAAGAAGAAAGCCAATCTCAAATTCAGAGACCACCTAGGCCCATTCATCATGAACAAGAAAGATGGTTGGCAAGAAGATGATCAAATATTGGGGCAACAACTTAAACTCAAAATGAGCTTCTGGTGGGTCCCTTATGACCCTGAAGTCTTTATCAATGCTAGGAGAGTCAAGTATAGGTTGCTAGCCTATAAACATTGTCCATATCCACAAATAGAACGCTTTGCCAACCCAGATGAATGGGTGCCTGATACAATAGTAGATGAATTTACTGAGGAAGGGACAACGGAGCAGACTGTGAAAGATTTAGAGAAAACTCTTGACTTGGATTCTTGTCAGCAGGTCATATTCAAGCAACCAGTCCAAGTGGGAGAAGGCACATCCATTGCTGCAGCTACAAAGACTACCCAACAGGCATCTACAACCACCACTACAGCAAAAGGCAAAGAGATAATGGATGAACAACAAGAGACAGAGGCAGGGCAGCCCAGTACTTGAAAGGATCAAAGTCAAGGGCAAGCCCCTTTACAACAAACTGAACCACCCAAAATCCCAGTTTTGCAAACACCTCTCAATGAAGAGAGAGGTAAAAAATGTGATAGAGAGGAGGTCACACCTCCAAGCAGGTCAACACAGCAACCAGAGGCCAAGAGGCCAAGAATTGACCCTGAGACCGACGAAGAAGATATCAGTGAAGAAAGAGCAGAAAGACAAAGCAGAGAAAGACAATCCAGCCAACAGACTGCCACTAATTCATTTCAACAGGAACAGGCCATGCAGCAAGGCACAGAGGTATCCTCCTCAAGGTGGCAGGGCAAGCAACCAGCTCGAGTCAAAGGGTCATTCATGGAAATCAAGGCCCAAAATGAACTCTTAAGAGTTAAACTCTATGATCAATTTTTGAAGACAACACCCTCCAAGCAGCAGAGATTGACCGCAGCATATGACATCAAGGAAGATAATTACTCATCTTAAGCCTAAAGTGCCAAAGCCCAGATCATCTACAGACTACACCAAAACAAGTCTAGAAGTCCTCTCCAAGGACATACACCCCATGGATCAAATAGAGCTGCACAAACAGACAGGGGAATGGTGTATGCCACACTTGTAGACAGGGCTATGCTGGCACATCAGTTAAAAGAATCACTAAAGAACACAAATACACATCTTGATTTGGAAAGGTTGTCTTCCACTACTAAGGTCAATAGAATAAAGAATTTCGAAGACATAATCATTGATCTGGGACATGATCCAAAAGATCCAAAGGGTGTTAGGGCCCTTATGAAGAAAAAAGAGGATGACATTGCTGCACTGAGAAAGCAGGAAAAATTGCCTCCAACCATTCACCCTAAAACAACAGAACTTGTACAAGAGAAGCAAGTTGATGAGGCCATGGATCTGCTTCTAATGATGAATCAAAGAATATTGCAAATGCAGGAAGAATTGGAAAAGGCATGTCAGGACAAGCAAGGGGAGGGGAGTCAACCTCCCAGCCCCCTCAAACTTCTACAACTCTTGGCCCTGACCCACATACACAAGTAGCAGCAGCCCCTCCTGCCATTCCAGCACCAACCACAGCCACATCAGCAACAGAGGCAACAACAGCTACAGCAGCAACAAAATCTAGCATGAGTATGGAGGACTTGATGAAAGCTGTCAAGGAACTTGAGGTTCAGGTGAGAGAAATCAATGAAGCCAAAGATAGATTGGCCAAGCTAGAGGCCAGCTATGACAAGTCCAAAATGACAGTGGCAGAGAAGCAAAGAGAGATAAATGCCTTGGAGGCCAAAGTGAAAGCTTTGGAAAAAGAATTTCTTCTTGGCAAAACTCTAGCAGAAATAAAGAAGATAATCTGGGCCAAAATTGGCCAATCAATCCATGACCAATGGAGGTCAATCCAGGCAATACATTAGCAGATTGAACTAATAAGAATAGCTCATGTTGAAATACAAAGGGCCAGAACATCACTAGGAATCATGCCTGAGCAGGCCAATAAAATGATACATTTCCTCAATACTCACACTAGGGAGGAATTGGCAGCACTAGAAATAAACAGCAGAACAGACACTATCCTGACAGCTAAGAAAGTGCTGACTTTGAGGAATTTCACTCAAACACTAGAAAGGAAATGTCAGGATATGAAGGCATAAATTGATGAATTCAGGGAAAAGATGACAGTATTGGAGGATAAAGGACTGCCAACCCTAGTGACTGGCACAGGACAACTTTTGTCATATGATCAATATATCACAAGGATCAACAGTTATGTTGAGAATCAAATCACAGCATCCAACAGCTCCACAGAAGAAGCAGGGCCTCCCTCTAGGCAGTCTCTGTATGACAAATTAGAAAATTTATTTTTTATTGAACATGAGATAAGTCATATGTTTGAATTACCTCCAAACTTTTACAGATATACTAAAGCAGATGAAACACTGGTAAAAATAAGGAGACATCAGCTACCTCCAGCTGATTGGTGGCAGGCAATGTTGGAAGTTCTACCCAGGTGATTCCACTGTATTATTCCTTTTTTGAGAAAATTCAGATCTCAGTCACAGTACAGGTCAACAAATAATCTAGCACGCAGATATCACAGGAAGCATCCGTACAGTGACTCCTCAAAGCACTCAGACAACATGCTCAATTAACGCAGAAGTAAAGGCACAGCTACAACCAACTTTCCTGAGCCAAAAAGTCAAAAGTTGTCTGACAGAAAGATAGCTGCCATCTCAACATTAAATGTTGTAGTTATATCTTTCATTTACTTTTTGTAAGAGAGTTGGTGGTGCAACTTATTGCACAATAACTCACTATTGAGATATTTTGTATCCTATTTTTGTATATATATCCCCTCAAAGAACGTATTGAGGGTCGGTTGTAGTGAAACTCTTTTAGAAGAGCTATATTGTATATATGAGACATTTGTGCTAATACAAATTGCTGGTGGAGTTCCTGGTTCCTATACTGTCCGAAGGTGCAAATGAATGGCTCTGTTATGTTGCAGAATTCCTGTGTCGTTCGCTGGAACAATAAGTTATTCTGAACTGTGTTCTTGTTTTTTTGTGTATGCCATAATTCATATATGTTCATGATCATAGTAAATAGAGAAAAAGAATAGCTTAGGATTTGTTTGAATACACCCTATGCTCAATCTCTATTTCTAAATATGTTTTCTTCTGGATTAGCCATGGATATGAATTCTTAATTGCTCATGTCTAAACTAATTCTATCACTGTGAATATTGTTTAAGAATTCTTAACTGCTCTTAAGCAATACTTTCATTTTTCCCTTGTTAGCATAGTGAAAGGTTTTCAATTTCCTTTCACTCACTAATTCCATAACTTCACTACATAAATCTAAGAAATTGTTCCACAGATGCCTATCTGGATTTGCAGCAACACTCTGCCTTCATAAACATACTTCAGTAGCTCACTACTTGAACTCCATTGCCTAATGGCCCTAGCTGTTTTGTAATCTATACCTCAACTCTGTTTGAATTCACCAACCAACCAAATTCAAAACAAAACCAGCACACCATAACTAGCCTAAAATCATCCACCAACAAAGCTAAATCATAAAGAGAGAGCCCTCTCTGGTTGCAGGTAGGCTAGGACCTGTAACTAAAAGATCGGTTAGTGGTTACCTCGGCCGTATTCCCTTTAGGAAGCAGGGAACAACCTCAGTGATAACATCATTGGCGACTCCACTGGGGACTTATTTCAAATTACCAATTGCAAGGAAATAAGCTTCCTGTTTAACCTTCTCATAGAACACCAAGGAAACAAAACTCAGAAGCTGGCTCCAAATAAGAAATCTCGTTACACTAGGTCCAATCCTGACCCTAATCCCCCAGCTGTCTTTGAAAACCCCAAGTTAATTCCCAAGATCTTGAAGAAACAAGAGCAGCTAGGAGAGGTCTCAGACTCAGGTACAGAACCAATTCAGGAGAGCTATATTCCTACTCTTGTCAAAGCATCAGTTTATCCTCACATAACCCCCACTTATCCTAGTTCCTCATCCACTTCCCAAGGCAGTTTCCCCACTCCTCCATCCCCAACACACCTTACTCCTATTATCCTTGTTGTTCCATCTATTCCACTCCTTCTTGCTGTCCCTTTTATCCCTGCAAATATGGCTAATAGATATGCTCCTTTACACCTGCCTATAAATCCAGGGGCTATTCCCCAAGACTATCAAAGCAAGATCACTTACTTTGATGGTACTGGCTCTTATACAGCCCAGCAACACACCAAGAGAATGCAGGACTACTTTGAGAACTATGAAATAGATGATGAAGATGTAAGAATGAAAATTTTTGTACAAAGTTTAACAGGGGATGTAAGGAACTGGTTTAGGTCTTTAGCTGCAAATTCTATACTCAATCCTGATGCCTTATACCTAAGTTTTTTAAACAGATGGGAAAAGAAGAAAGACCCTTTACACATACTAACTGAGTATGATAACTTAAAAAGGGGTCCACAAGAAACAGTTTAAGATTACTGTGTTAGGTTCAACAATGTATACAACGCCATTCCTCAGAACCTAAGACCTCCACCTGATCTAGCCTTGATCAAATTCCCTGATGGATTTGATTTAGATATGGCATACCAATTAAGAGAAAGAGCACCTCCAAGTCTTGCAGACATGCAGAATATAGCTGTCAGTGTAGAGGCAAACCTGATTGCCAAGAGAACCAGAGCAAAAAATGAGAGAAGAACAACATTTAAAGAGGAACCCTCAACCTTTGACCAAAATCTAGATGCAATCATGAAGGGTATGGAGAGGTTGGCGGATAAAGTTGAGACCATGGAGAGAAAGTCCTCTTGGGAAGGGAAAACAAGCAACACTACTAGGAATCCCAATTTTAGAAAAAACCAAAACCCAAATGCTAGGAGGACTGGTCCTGATCAGAATATTAGACCTCCATTTCAAGAAAACTACGCAGAGGCCTAAACCAATACTGAACAAGTAGAAGATCCCCACATCAATATAATGGGCTTGGACATTGAACAAAAAGTATTCTTAACACAAGATGATCAACAAGCCCAAGAATACAAACAATTCCAAACAAAATCTGGTGAGTCATTTGATTTCAGAGAAGGGTATGACACAGTAGTCTATGAAGTACACAAACAATACAAGTTAAGAAGTAGAACCATAGATGTACCTAAGAATACCAAACAACCAAACACCAAACTGCCCAAAATCTAGTGATGAAACTGTCTTAACAGAGTCCCCAGATAAAAAACTCCAAAGGGAGGTCACAGTGGAAGATGTATCTAATATACAGCCTCGAGCAAAACCTACACCTACACCATCTCTTCCAACAGAGATCTTGGGCAGACCTATAGAAAACAGACACAATTCAAGCTTACCCCAAAATAGTGTACCTGACCAGGACAAGGTCACCCAAAATTCAGTAGAGAAGGAAAAACTTGCTGCTCACAATATAAAAGTTCAGATGGAAAAGCCTTTCAATCTAGAAACAGAAATTGGTAAACTGAAAATAGCAATTCCTCTCTCTGAACTAGCCAAGCATGAGGTCTTCAAACAACAAATCAATAGATCATTACAAGTACCAGAGAATAGGGATGCAGTTAATATTCTGGATGATCAGCCAGAGCTGATTTTTGGCTCAGAAGTCAATGGCAAATCAGTGGATGGAGGTACCCCTCCATTCTATGTAAGCCTAAACATCCATGACAAGGTGCTACACAATGCCATGTTTGACTCAGGGGCCTCCCATAATCTAATGCCCAAGTCAGTAATGGAAAAACTTGATCTAGATATCACCAGACCCTATAAAGATTTTTTTTCATTTGATTCCAGCCAGGTGAGATGTTTAGGCCTGATCAAAGACCTTTGTGTATCCCTAGTCCAATATCCAGCCAAAACAATTTTAATGGATGTGGTAGTAGCTGACATTCCATCCAAATATGGTATGCTCTTATCAAGATCATGGGGTGCCAAACTCCAAGGATCTCTGCAACTAGACATGTCATATGCCACAATTTCAGCCTTTGGCCAGCCAAAAAGATTATACTGAGAAACACTGATGAAATATGTGGTCAGCAGTCAGGAGAAGCCCCAAAACTTCCCAATCTACTCCATTCATTCTGACATGGACTCACTCATACTGTACAATGTTGATATGTGTCCCAAAAATGAGGTCAAGCTCCTAAAAACAACAAAAACTAGGCACATGAATGAACAGCCCACTGCTCAAAATCAAAAGATCACTCATGTGATCAAACCTACACAGTCTGATAATATATTACAAGAATCACCAAAACTAGACCAGTCCACTGAACAAATCTATAAATCCATTGAAAGAAACATTGATCAAGAGATCTTGTGGTATTTAGAATTTGATGGGTCATTAAACAAGCTAGGAGCAGGGGCAGGGGTTTGGATACACAATACTCAAAATGACCATGCTCTAGGTCATGCATATAGGCTTAACTTCAGATGTACAAACAACATGGCCGAATATGAAGCCCTTTTGCTAGGTCTCAAACTGATTAAGAGTCTTGGAGTGACCAAAGTTTCCATATTGGGTGATTCAGACCAAATTATACAACAGATAAAGGAAAATTTTATCACAAATGATCCCAGGCTAAGGTCTTATATGATAGCAGTGACAGACTTGCTCAATAGCTTCTTGGAATATCAGCTCACCAAAATACCTAGAAGCCACAACTTGCATGCTCATAGTTTGGCAACTTTTGCAAGCACCTGTAAACTTCTTTTTGGGCCTAACCACCAGTTCACTACTGAGATTAAACACAGGCCTTCTATCCCAGACAATGTAGATAATTGGCAAGTATTTGAGAATGATACTCAGATAAACAATTTTTTGACCATGAAGGAGGAATTCTCAAACTTAAAGATTGACACAAGCATTAGGGATGATCAGCACCAAATTGATGAACTGAACACAAGTATATCAGCTGAAACAACATATCTGATATTACATCCTACAACCTTTGACTCTGCCAATTTACAGAAGCTAAAAGTAACAGATCTTGATGAAATTAATGAAGAAGAAACTGAAGTAATTAAACTAAAGGATAATTTCTTGCCCACAGGTCTTACTCCTTTAGAAGACATTTTTGATTCAAATGATCTCCCTAAGAAACCAAAGATGCAACCCATCAATGCAGAAATAGAGGAGTGTAACATTGGTACCATTGAAAATCCCAAAATGGTCAAGCTTTCTAGAACATTACCTCCTGATAAGAAATCAGAATATATTAAATTGTTCAAAGATTTTTAGGATGTGTTTGCCTGGAGTTATGAGGACCTTAAATCCTATGATACTACATTTATCCAGCACACAATACCCCTGAAAGAAAACCAGAAACCCTTTAAACAGAAACTGAGAAGAGTGAATCCAGTTCTTCTTCCCCTAATTGAAAAGGAAGTAAAACGAATGTATGAAGCTGGGATCATTGCACCTATAAGATTTTCTGAATGGATTTCTAACCTTGTACCTACAAGAAAGAAAACTGGGGAGATAAGACTTTGTGTTGATCTGAGAAATTTAAACAAAGTCTCTCTCAAAGACCACTACCCCTTGCCAAATATGGATCACATCTTACAAAGGGTAGTGGGAGCTTCAAGGATCTCACTACTGGATGGCTTCTCAGGATTCAATCAAATTTTAGTTCACCCAGATGATCAAGATAAAACAACTTTCACCACACCTTGGGGAACTTTCAGATATGTCAAAATGCCTTTTGGACTCAAGAATGCCAGAGCCACATTTCAAAGGGAAATGGACATAGCCTTTGCTAAAGAAATCCATGGTTTCTTAGTCATATACCTTGATGATCTAACAACCTTCTCAAAATCAGACCAAGAACATTTAAAACATCTCAGACAAGTGTTCTTGATTTGCAGAAAGTATGGCATTTCTTTGAACCCAAAGAAATCACTATTTGGCCTGGAAGAAGGCAAACTCCTAGGTCATATAATTTCAAAAGATGGCATAAGAATTGACCCTCATAGGGTTCAAGCTATACTTCAGCTTTCCCATCCAAGAAACATCAAAGAATTACAAGCCTTTTTAGGAAAGATTAATTTCCTAAGAAGATTTATTCCTAACTTGGCTGAGTTGATAAGATTGTTGAAAAATATGCTCAAGAAAGATGCCAAGGTCAAATGGACAGTTGAGGCCAAACAAGCTTTTGAAGAAATCAAGATAGCTTTAACAAAAAAAACGGTGCTTACAAGCCCTAGTTTTGACAGAGATTTTATAATCTTCTCCTTTGCTTCCGAACATACCATTGCTGCTGTCTTACTGCAAAAGGATGACTTAGGATGTGAAAAACCTATTGCCTTTTTCAGTAGAGCCCTTAGGGATGCTCCACTCAAGTACAAGATCATGGAAAAGCAAGCATATGCCCTTGTAAAAGCCATAAAGGATTTCAGAGTTTATATCTTGTACTCTCACATAGTTGCATATGTACCCAATGCAGTAGTCAAAGACATTTTAACTCAAGAGGGAATTGAAGGCAAAAGGGGCAAATGGATTGCCAACATTCTGAAATATGATATAGAAATCAAGCCAACAAAACTTATAAAAGGACAAGGGCTAGCTAAACTAATGACTGAAACTAATTTCCAAGCCCTTGACATTAATGAACTGGATAACGA
The DNA here is from genome assembly GCA_000404065.3 of Pinus taeda. Lineage (NCBI taxonomy): Eukaryota > Viridiplantae > Streptophyta > Pinopsida > Pinales > Pinaceae > Pinus > Pinus taeda. The sequence continues at coordinate 18,731 of APFE031086250.1, read as the reverse complement.
ACAGGAGATGGCAACTCCATAGATCAATCAAGCCTTTTTACAATCACCTTGGTATGCTAACATATGTTTTGTATTATTAAACCTGCAAGCTCCTTCAGGGTTATCCAGAACCAAAAAGAGATTTCTAAAATTGAACGCTGCAAAATTTTGTATCATAGACAATGTTTTATTTTGGAAAAATCATGAAGGTGTCCTATTTAACTGCCTAACTTCAGATGAAGCTGATAAGGTCCTTAGAGAATTTCATGCAAGAGATTGTGGAGGGCACTTATATTGGAAATCCACAGCTGATAAAATCCTAAGGGCTGGATTTTATTGGCCCTCCCTATTTACTGATTCAAAAAAGTTTGTAATGTCATGTCATAAATGTAGATCTTTGAAGGTAAGAAAAAGTTGCTACCCTTACCCCTCAAGTCCATTTCAACTGAAAAACCATTTCAACAATGGGGCTTAGACTTCATTGGGGAAATTCACCATGCATTCTTAGGCCAGCATAGATGTATCCTGACAGCTACTGATTACTTCACCAAATGGATAGAGGCCATACCTTGTAGACAAGAAAATGATTCAATTATCATACAATTCCTAGAAACCAATATCTTGTCTAGATTTGGCTGCCGAGAGAAAATCATAACAAATAATGCAGCTGCCTTTAAATCCAAGAGAATGATCAGCTTTTGTCACAAATATCATATCACCCTAGGTCATTCAACAGCCTATTACCCTCAAGGAAATGGCCTAGCTGAGTCCTCCAATAAAAGCTTCATCAACATCATTAAAAAGGTCTTGGAGGAGAACAAAAAAATTGGCATAAGAAGCTGGTAAATGCACTATGGGCAGATAGGTTGACCACTAAAAGTTCTATTGGTACTAGCCCATATGAGTTGGTGTATGGCCTAGAAGCTGTGTTCCCATCATCTCTTGGGATCCTTGTGATCAAATTACTACAGGAAATATAGGTTGAACCTAATGATATCCAGAGGAGGATCAATCAAACAATTCACCTACAGAAAACAAGGGAAGAAGTGTATTAGAGAACCCAGGTTCTACAAGAGAAGCTAAAAAAGGTGTTTGAAAAAAGAACAAAAGCTGAAGACTTTTTTATAGGGAACAAAGTATTGAAATGGGACTCTAGGAGGGAAGACAAAGGAAAGCATGGTAAAATTGACTTTATGTGGAAAGGGCCATTTGTAATTCAAGTTGTACAAGGCAATAACACCTTTTTTCTAAAGAGTCTGGATGAGTCAAATAATGATGAAGGCCCAGTGAATGGGAGAATGTGTTGAAAATAATACTGAGAGGGGGAGTGAATCAGTATTATCTAGTCCTTTTACCAAATCTTCCTCATTTACACTTTGAATTATTTTGCATATTAGTACCATAAAATAATGAGCATGAACAAGGAAAAACAGACAATCACATCAAAGAACACCAGATATAAGGTGGAAACCCAATGTGGGTGAAAACCACCTGCTGCAATATGTCTCTATCTTCTTTTCAAATTAGAACTCCTTTTACAATGGTCTTGTACTGGTGCAGTCCTTTACCAGTACGCAGGCTGCAACCTGCAGAGAGCTACAACTCTCTCTCGTTTTCCAGTCTCTCCTGGAAGGGAGCTACAACCCCCTACTTCTTTTCTTTCAAGGACCGCTTTTCATAAATTTTCAAACTGGATCCATAAACATCAAATGATCATCAAGTACCAGTAAGTCACCCAGATAATCAGATCCACAATAACAGTAAACTAAAACCAGAACACTTTATCAACAAAAAAATCAGTCAACAAAAGATCTTAAGACAGATACGCAATTTTCTTTTCTCTGGCCTGCGTCGCTACGCACTTCACCTTTTGCTTCCCTGCGTATACCCGCAGAGTTCCTTTTGTTGTTTCGCGTGCCCACGCACTGCTTCTTCTACTGCGCTGCGTACAGTACGCACCCAGATGCACTATCGCGCCGCGTACTGCTACGTAGTCACGCACCCAGAAAGACTATCGCGCCGCGTACTTTTACTGTGCGTACGCACCTGAACCACCGTTGCGCTGCATACCCACGCAGTCACCCTTCTTATGCTCTGCGTACCCACGCAGAGGCACCGTTAAACACCTGCATACTTCATATTAGGGCCGAGTTGGCAGATCACCAGTGTGTTACAGTTTGACGGATGCCCAGATCTGATCAAGCACTCAAGAGATCACCCTTCACAGATTCGCTTTCCACTTCACTTTCATATAGATCAAGATTTTGAAACAATAACCCAATATTTCAGATCTTAAGATATTCAACCCAAAAGCATACCAAAGCCAAATGATCTCCTTTGCTTTATATAGGCAAGCTCTTCCTCAAATCATGGATCAATACCACGGGCCAAAACCATAATAACACAATACCATCGGCTAAATACCAAGGGTTAAACATAGGAACCCCACGTGTGCGCGCTTTACTGCCTTGAAGTGTGTGCACTGGGGGTACGCACATCATGAATGGGTAACCTGCGTGTCTGGACGCGGTCCCTGCACGGCGTACCTGCGGGTACGCATTTTCTGAACTGTTCTCCTGCGTACTTCTTAATTCTCATCATATTGAGAGCCATGCCATGGGTGTTGCCATCAAGTAAAACATCTGTAACATATAACCATACCAGAAAAATAATCCCAACATTCAGGGCAAATGAAGCTCATGTTCAGGGGAATGCAATGCAAGTGTTTGCAAGTCATGTCACTTCTCATAGGTCCCGAAATGATTCCTCCAAGATGCAGGAGAGGGGTAACAGGGATGGTGACAAATTGTTGTGTAATACTGCTCTTGGGGGATCCTATGCCCAACAGTGTCTATTAGTTGCTCAAACAATGAATTCACTTTCAGAGTCTCGAATAAGTCTTGGTTCATGAATACTTGAGTGTGCAACAACTCAGTTCTCAAATTGACAAGTGTTTTTTGTTGGAAAACCATTTGTAATTTATAGTGCCTTTTGAATTTGAATTTGACCATTTCCCCCACATTCAGTCCATTAATGCTAGATTGGTAGCTGATTTTCAAGAATCTGGCCCATAAAGTTCGCCTTAAATGCCTACTACCCGCTCCATTTGGCCTCAAACCAACCATCAAATCATGAATAGTGACTTTAACGGTCACTTTCTAGCAAACCTGCATGACAACACAACTGTCTTCACATTGTCGCGGACCCTATGACACTTCGCTACTGCATGTAGTCCTGACATTGTGCAGCTCCCGAGAAATGTATTTTATAGTCCCATGCCTCCTTTCAACTACCTGGAGCACTAAGACTGTGCCACTTTCATATAGTCACATAACCAGATCGCCGATGTATGGCTTCAAGCGACTGCCATTCACCTTTCCTGGGAAGGGTTCTCCATTTAACTTGACCAATTGTACTGCGCCTCCGACGATAATCTCCTTAATAATATACAACTCTAAAAAGTGCATCCTAAACTTTCTGGGGAATTTATCAAACATACTATCATACAACAAAACGAGATCATTTACCTTGAATGTGCCAAACTTGATGTGTCAGTCATTCCATGCCTTTTTGCTGCTTTTGGACCTGCTGATGAAATCCTGCCAAAAATCGTTCTTCTTCAAGCTCATCCAACTACGTGAGCCTCTCCTCTAGGGCTCCATGATCTTTCATACCTGTGAGCGCTACTATGCACAAACTAGGCACGATGTATTCCATAGGAATTATGTCTTCCACTCCATAGATAAGCCTAAAAGGTGTCTATCCCATTAGTTTCTTGCATGTATTTCGATAAGCCCATAACGTTGCAGGTATGTGTAGGTCCCAATCACTTTGTTGATCATTGCATACCTTGGTTAGCATGTTTTCAAGTACTTTGTTGAATGCCTCCACTGTCCCGTTAGCATGTGGGTGATAAGGTGTGCTTTTTTGGTGATACACCTGAAATTCCTTTGTTAGCGCACTGATCGTCTTGTTCAAGAAGTGTGTACCGCGATTGCTCATCAAGATCTTCAAGCATCCAAATTTCTTCAGTACATGTTCAAATAGAAACTTCGTGGTAGTCGCGCCCATGCAATCCTTCACTAGTTGCGCTTCTTCCCAACGAGTCAGATACTCTGTCACAGTGATAATGTACCTTGCGCATGTCTTTCTTTGAGGTTTAATGGGTCCTACAAAATCTATTGCCGACTTTTTGAAAGGTTGCAATGCCATTTGTGGATTAAAAGGCATTTCATCCCTCCATGATGGCCTACTTGTTCTTTGACATACATCACATGCCTTGCAATATGCTTTTGAATTCCGATGAAGGATTGACCACCACAACCCTGCGCATAGAATATTCTGCGCGGTTGGTCTTCCTGCATAATGTCCTCCTACGGCGCCCCTACGAGCCTCCACAAAGATGCTGCTTTGTTCAAACTCAAGTATATACCTTCGCAGTATTTCATCATTCCCCATCTTGTATAGATGCCCAACGATGATAGAGAAGTTTTCTGTGCGCACCACTAATTCCTTCTTTTGCTGGATAGAGTATCCTTCCGGTGCAGTTCCAGTTGTTAGAAAGTGTATTACATCTTCGGAATGTCCATCTGTGACATGCACAACAAAGAGCTACGTGTCAGGTAATCCTTCCTCCAAATTAGTAGGTTCCTCCCTTGTCTCGATGCGTGATAAGTGATCAGGTCCCACATTCAATCGTCCAGGCTTGACAAGAACTTCAAAATCGTATTTTGGGAACAATAAAATCCATCTGCAAATGTTCCCCCCAACACAAGCTTATTGACCAGGTACTTCAGCACAGAATGATCTATATACATCTTAAATTTGCCTCCTACAAGTAGTGTTGGTACTTCTGGAGCATATACACCATAGCTAGCCCCTCGCGCTCATTGGTCAAATAGTTCTTTTCTGCTTTAGACAATCTGCGACTTGAGAACGCGATAGGGTGGTCCAAGCCTTCTTTTCCATCCCGTGTCAGCACTGTCCCCAGCGCTATACACGACATGTCAACATGTACATGGAATTCTTTCTTCCAGTTTGGGAAGATGAGAATCAACGCAGTAACCATCTTTTCTTTTAATATATCCAGGCTTTTCTTACAGTCATCGTTCAAGTAGAACATGACATCCTTCTTCAACAATTTTTCCATCAGCGCAGTGATCTAGGCATAACCTTCGATAAACTTTCTGTAATACCCCATATGTCCCAGAGTAGCGAGCAACTGTTTCACACTTCTCAGTGCTTCCAAGTTCAGAATCATCGCGATCTTCACGGGGTCTACCATCAGCCCTTGGTTGCAAACCACATGCCCCAATAGGTTCCCAAAAGGAATGAGAAACAAACACTTCTTGAGATTAAGTGCGATTTGTTATCTTCGACAAGTATCCAACATCAAGCGCAAACTTGATACATGGCGCTTAACTAGCCCAAAGATAGTCAAGTCATCAAAATAGATCTCCAAGAACTTATCAATATATTCCTTGAATGCTGCAACAACCACATGCGAAACGATAGCAGGCACATTCTTCAATCCAAACGGCATGACAGTATATTGAAAGCAACCCCACTCATTTGTGAAGGTTGTCTTGCTCCTATCCTCCAGCGTGATTTTGATCTGGTGGTAACCCGAGAACCCATCAATGAAAGAATATGCTTCCTAACAACCTACATTGCCCAACACTTCATCCGTGAAAGGAGTTGAGAATGGATCATGCACACAAGCGTCATTAAGTTTTCTGAGATACACACATATCCTTATCTCGTTCTTATACTTCTTCTCTTGTACCACCATCGAACTTACCCAATCAGATTCTTCCATAAGCTCAATGATGCCTGCTACGAGCATTTTGTCTAGTTCTACGTGGACCTTTTCCTTACATTTCGGATTTAAGCGGTAAGGCCTCTATGTAACTGGCTTTGCTTCGGGCTTTAACGTGATCTTCAACACTCCTAAATCTCTAATTATTACTTTCAAATCCATAAACTTGGTAGGGAATAAGTCCTGATACTCGCGGAGTAACTCAGTGACCTTATCCACCATCATGTCGTCCTAGTAGTCTCCGGTATTTTCAAATTTGGGTTCTTCCTCCATACCAATGTTCACCTACTTAGTTTTCACCAGTGCGGTTATATCAGGGTTCTAAATCTTTCATCCTTGAACCTCGTGGTGGCCTTCTATTTCTAGAATGTTAATATTCTGCGGATCCTCATCTTCCTCTTCAACAGTTACATTATAACATTCCAGCGTACGACTCAACTGAGTAGTCCATTCAGGCTGAATCAGGTCTAAAGGCTCCTGTGGTATCCTAAAGATGGTTTCTTTCACCTCATTTATCACTTCATCGATACTATCCCACTCATCCTCAAAACTAAAGGTCATAATGAATCCTTCACGTAGGATATCCCCTTCACCTATCCCATGGCGGAGCTTTGTTTCTATATACCAGTTCGTTGGTATAACATCTAGGGTATGACAGAACAGGTGCACCCACTCAGGTTGTGGTTTTTGTCCATAGGCTTGCATCCACTTGGCTAGATGCATGTGCAGATCATCCTATCCATCATACTTGTCTATCAATCGTACCTTAGGCTTCCCAAATCATGTTTGCATCATTCTCCTACATTCGTGCCAATCATCAAAGGTTCCTTTATGCATACCCCACCATCTTGCGGGCGTAGCGCGCAGTACCGAGTCCAAGACCTGGAAGCGTTGCTTTTTTGGCACCTCCCTTTCAAATGAATTCAAGAAGGTATCTACCTCATTTAGACCATCATAAGTAGGCAGATTCCTTTCCTCTGACAACACACAGCGTAATGACTGGGTCATCATATTACAATTCAACATAGTTACTTCATGTAACTGATTATGCCATTGTTCTACTTCTTCGTCAGAATCTGAGGTGCAAGAACACTCGCGCTCCCATGTAATCCACCCATCGGCAGTGGGATTCACCCAGTCTTGATCTCGTGCTATTATCTTGTAGATGCAGTCCAGATCATCATCACTCTCATAGTCACGGACTAGGTCCGTATAGCGCGATCCCTCAACAAGATCCAGGGGTATTATTACATGCAGTGATTTCTTTTCAAATATCATCTTATGCTTCTTTAGATTGATTACCTCATTCATATTAGTAGCCCAATCAATTCCTAGGAGCATAGGGTAGGGATTGTTGTCATCAACAATTTCTATCACTTCAAAATCTGCCAGTGCACTCACTCCCTCAATATCCATAGTGATTCCCTGCAATCGCCCCATGGGTATGATTTTTTGTTGGTTCGCCATCCTCAGCTGAATTGGAGACCATTGCAGCACATGTCTTCCCATTCACTCCCATTTCTATTTCGGTAGAACATTCGCATCTAATCCCAAATCTAGAATGACTTGATCCATGTCATATTCTCCGATCTGTGCGGTGATTCTCATTTCTCATCCTGTTCGTGTCTTATGTTTTCGATCTTATGGAGTATGTGTGGTTCTCTTGGCACAGTCCCAATACATATGTTCATGAGTTCCTGTAACCCTTTCACAGCCTTACTATCGCACAATAACTTCATACAGGTTTCCAGGAAAGTTGTGAGCATGGAGGGATCCATCTCTGTCTCATGCTGATCTTTGCTTCCTAAAGTGGAGGCCTCAGTGAAGCTCTTCTTAGCTTCCATGAAGGTTTCCCGAGTGCGCTCCAAATCAAACTCAACTTCCTTCGTTGGGGCTTTGCGAACCCAGGTACTGTCATCCAGTTGTTTCCCCTTGTCCTCTCCTATCGCAATTCCACTTCAGAGCACTATATTTACATTCGAATCTTCCTCGCGCAGCTCAAACTCATCATCTGCAGGTTCTAAGTCAGGGGAGGCAGTAGTGATTCTTTGTTATGGATCCTAGCTATCAGCGTAGGACAATATTCTATTTAATGATCAAACAGCATGCAATACTTGCATGAGGGTCACGTTGGATTAGTGAAATCACGGGCATAGTGACATGGCCCTCCACAATTGTAGCAAATCAACTGTTCGTGATCTCTACCAGGTCCTCCTCCACCTCGGCCTCGCCCGCGCCCCTAAAATCCTATCCGTGCCATTCCTGCATTCTGATCAAGGGGCCACTTTTCGACCTGCACCTTATAGGTGAGTGTTCTATCCATCATCAATTCACATCTCCTACAAGTTCGTCCATCATGTCCCACTGACCTACAAAAGTTACAGAACAAATGTTGCGGAGTTTGCATATACTTCTATAACAAGTGGCAGTTATTCGTAGCATGTTTTCTAGCTACTTGACAGATAGCGCACCACAAAGTAGGTGTCGCGCTAGGTCTTGCTTGAGCTTCTAGCCTTAAAGGCATCGGTCCTCCTCTTGCAAGGTAATTTGAAAAGACCGAGCAGTGGTCTTTGTCATGAACCTGACTCTTGCATTTCACACACCACACTTCTTCGTGCACTTCTAGTCAAATCGTCCTATCGTACTTCAAGCTTTGCATCTCAAGGCACAGATTCTTCAGTTGTGCGTGGATCTACAGGAATCCTAGATTAGGATCTTACATCGGGGTCTCATGTAGTCTCATGGAAATCTCCACGGATTTTGCCTGAGTTGTTATCTTCTGCTGCAACAACGCACTCCTCAAGTGTGGTAGTAGCAAAGCTACAAACCACTCGTGATACTATCCATCTGTCAAGTTCACGTTGGCTTTGCGGATCATACATTTCAACCTTTGAACTAGTTCCCAAGGTGTCTCGCCTGGTAGCATCGTGATTTCTTTGAATCCAATGATCAACTGTGCTTAAGATTTAGGCCTTCTAAATTCCCTATTCAGTGCTACTTTGATGTCTGCTACTCTCGCATTTGGGTTATAGTTGGAGTACTTAATATACCAGGTCAGTGCACGATCCTGCAGGGTGATAACCAGTGTTGCTTTATTTATATGGTCATTTGTAACACCTTGAGCTTCCCATATAGCCTTCACTACGAACCATAATTGGTCTGGATCCTCATTTCCCAAGCCTTTGAAGAAAGGAAACTTCACTGTGTTCACCATACTGAATCGCGGTGGTGGTGGAGGTGGTATGGGTGAAGTTGGAGGTGATGGATGTGAAGCCGGTGGTGGTGTGGGCAGAGGTGGTATTCGCGGGAATCCTTGTCTTATCAGATGAATAGCACTTCACAGAGAGACCTTCACGAGCCCTTCTTTGTCCCCTCACGGAGTTGAAATCAAGGGGATGTTCTCTGGACCCTTATTTCCTTCTTTTCTGTAAATTATTCCACTTTACATAGACTTGAACATCAAGGTAATTGCATAACCTGCTTTTCGTACAACAACATTTTAATCCAAGTATTCAAATATTTTACGTACTTACCTCGCAGTCCTTTGAAAAAGCGTCGCTCCACCTTGCTATATCTTACTAAGGTGTCAACCGCAAACTCAGTAACAAATCCTCCTATAATACGATCGAGCCAATGATCAACAACGCGCACAATCTTATCCTTCGATGCTTCCAACCTTCCCACTAGCTCTGGGGTCCACACAATAGGACCATCAATTTTCCACCTTCCTTGGCTATCTGTTAGCTTCATGACCCACTCGTATAGCTCAGTAGGGAAGGACGCGAAAAATATTTCATGGATCTCCATGTACAGGTAACTATCTAGTCATTGTTCCTTTGATAGTTGCGGGTTTCCATTTTCCAGTACTGCGAACTCGTGAATCCTTCTGTCCAACCAGCCTTCGATTTCTTTCTTAGTTGGATTCCAATGATATGACATCACACATCTCTTATGCAAATTCCGGTCCTAGCAACGGAACCATTTGTTGGCTTGAGGGGGCCTGAGCCAGGTTCAACGTTAGTTAGCAAAACAAATACATACACTACTAGCCCTTTCGGCATTAGTTTGCGGAGTGCGGACTCAAGTCTCACTCGAATCAGCATTGGGGGATACTGGAACCAAGTTTATGCTCCCTTGAGATGGTTGTGATGTCGATTTATTCCAATTATACCTACCTTCGTGCAGGTTGCCTGTTCTCTTCTCCACCCTTCAGTACCTTCGTGAAGTGTTACAGTGGGCTTTCGTGCAGCCCTAACCAGGGGTTGAAGTCCTTTCGTGCTGCTAAGGCAACAAACTACAATATCTCCTAAACTATGCTAAGTATCTTACTTATCTTATTAACAGATCTTAGTTAACTTCACGAAAATAGATGTTCTTACTTGTGTTCTCTTAAACAATATAGTTATACACATTCACGCATCGTATAAGCATTAGAAGTGAAATTCATACCCAAGATAACAAATGCATAAACAAGAAATAAAGACGCATAAATGATAGAAAATTTCTCTTTATTATTACTTCCATATGATTACAGAATCAACTCGCCCTGCACACTCAATTGCAGGGTTTCACGCACTTAGCTGCTGAATACTAGGCCTTTGTGCACTTAGCTCTAGAGCTTCTTCCTACACTACGACCCAAGACTTAGACTTAGACTTCAGAACTATCTCACATACATCTTCATTGCTTTTCCATATTGTTGATTATGCTCTCAAACTACTTAGAGCTTAGCTCTATTTATACAATCCCATGATTCGTGGACCATGGGTAGATATTCTACAGCTAACATTACATTATCAAAATAAGGGTGATAACCCTATGACTCTTTAAAAACTATGTGCTTCGCACCCACAAAATGTGGAGTCTTTACATTGGAATTACAAAATTGGACCAAAATCTGGGCTCTAAGCCCCAAAACTTCCCTTGGGGGATCCCATGCCCAAAAATCCATCACCTCGTATATCCTCCATATATGCCACCATCTCAGACACCTTACCCTCTGGAGAACTGCTAGGAATAGAAACAAAAATGGATTTCAACTCCATTGTCGAGTCCATTACTGTAGTTACCGGAAAATACACTGCCCCAACGTACATGTTATCTTTATTACTTGAGTCAAGTCCACTCACGGTCACATGATAGATAATTTCCCCTCCCCTTACCATTGCATTCCATACAATATCGTTTCCCTCTCATTTCCCTTCTTGAGCACCATCCCACCCCACTCCCATCCATACCAATCCGCCGACAGCTGATCCCTCTCAGGAGTCCGCATCACCCCAGGGAAATTCTAAGAAGGTCGTTTCCATTGGAAATCCATTGCAAAGTTAGTTTCCCCAACCATTGACAATGGGCCACGATGATCTCCAGGGTTGGTTCTCAACCCAACTATTTAATTTTATTCAACTAGTTGCACGCTGAGCAGAGGCGTTGCATAGCATTCTAGCAACTGAACATGAGCAGCAACAATAGTAGATCCTTACTCTCACCACAAAATGTGATAAAATTCTCCAAGAAAAGCAACATCTCAAGGGTCATCTTGATCAGATAATTGAAAAGTTGTAGAATTGAGACTTCTGTGATTTGTCATAGTGTGTAAGGAGAGCTTCAGCGTAAATCACATGAGAAAGAATTGCTGCCAACGCGTTTCGAACCAACCAATGTGGTTCATCGTCAGGGCAAGATGAAAATACAGATCTAGCTCATCGGTTTAAATAGTAAGCAGAGACTCCAACGACTCAAAAACTCCAACGGCTACTTAACCTTTCAGGAACCCCAGTCAAACGACCTATAATTAATTTAAAATTAAAATATTACTATATTTTAAAATTTAAAATTAAAATATTATTATCTTATAATATTTATTTAACTAATTTATTAAAACTAACCTAAAAATATATGTATATTCTAATTATTGTACCTAATTAATTTAGAATTATTATATTTTAATATTTATTTAATTAATTTATTAATTTAAAATTAAATTATTATTATATTTTAATATTTATTTAACTAATTTATTAAAACTCACCTAAAAATATATGTATATTCTAATATTTTAATTATTGTTATTGTTCTCCTAAATTCTAATTAATCTTATTTATATTTAATATATAAATTACTTATATAGATGATGGTTAATAATATATTGTAATAAATAATGTATTATATATAAGATAATTATTAACATTATATGTGAAAAATAATAATATATCTAATATATACCATAAAAATAATTAGTTAACTAATATATACTAATATATATAAGACCTAAATAAAATAAGAGGGGTTATATGCATTAATTATATATTGTAATAAATAAATTATTAACATTATATGTGAAAAATAATAATATATCTAATATATACCATAAAAATAATTAGTTAACTAATATATACTAATATATATAAGATCTAAATAAAATAAGAGGGGTTATATGCATTAATACTTTATAGAAAAAGGTTAAAATTAAACATGATACTGTATATAATTGATGAAATAATAAATATTAATTAATTCATGTATTTAAGTTAAACCATAATGATACTATGCTATGGTTATACTATTAATTAATAAAATGTTAACAGAGGGATAATAAATATTAATCGCACTAAATGAATTTCAACTTATAATGAAACGGGAGATAATTCCTATTAATCTAATGGATAAAAAGATACCTTAAATGCAATGCCAAATGCCTTAATATTATAATTAATAATATAAGTAATAATATTTAAATAATTAAAGCTTAGTTTTAAAACATAAAAAACAAAAGCGATACAGCCTAAGAGGAGGACAAATCTACGAAGAACCACGCAGCCCACAATAGGCGAAAACCAGACTCCCCAGAACAAACACACGCCCAACCAGAGAAAGAACCTAGAGGAACCGAGGGGGGAGGAAGAAAACTTAAGACGACAACGCAGGGATCCAATTTCTACTAACCTTCCACCCATCATCTCTGTTGAGATTGATGGGTCTTCGCTCTATTTCGATAGCTTCCCTTAACTTGCGATGATGAAACCGATCCACCCTGGCGATGACTTTGGCCTCTTCTATGCAGACATGATGCTTAGTTTTGTCCACATGCTCTGCAAGAGCTGAGGACTTTATTCTACCATGCCTCAGGTCCGCTGCATGCTCACCAATCCTCTGTTGGATGGAGCGCCCTGTTTCCCCTATATAAGGGGTCCCACAGGAACAAGGAATCAGATAGACCCCTTTCATGTCTTTGGGGTCGACCGGATCCTTAACTGACCTCAGGGAGTTACGAATAGTTCTTAGAGGCCTGAAGGTTGAGGGGATGTCATACCTCCTAAGGATCCGAGCAATCCGATCTGTGGTCCCTTGGATATAAGGCATGTGGACACCTGGATGGCGCTCTTTTGGCTCTTTTTTACAAAAAGCATTTTTGGAGGCATTAAGGAAAGCCTTTTGGCCAAGGTGTCTGCTATATCCGTTCTTCGAAAAGACATCGAGAAGGTGGTTTCTCTCCCTATCCAGGTTTTCTTGATCCGAAATCCTGAGGGCACGCGTAGCCAGGGTGTTGAGAACACCCATCTTCTGAGCTGGGAAATGATGGGAATCAGCGTGAAGATACTGTTCCGTGTGAGTCTTCTTACGGAACACCGCGTGAGAGAGAGAGCCGTCCAACCTCCTGGAAATAAGGATATCCAGGAAAGGGAGGCTGCCATTGACCTCCTTTTCCATGGTGAATTTTATGGCAGAGGACAGGCCGTTGAGGTGACCCAGGAAACAATCGAGCTCATCATGGCCATGGGGCCAGATGACATTGGTGTCATCTACATATCTCTTCCACAGCTTAGGAAGGAGGCGGGCCGAGGCTAGAGCCTTGGCTTCGAAATCTTCCATAAAGAGATTTGCAACGATCGGGGAGAGGGGGGAACCCATGGCAACGCCACAGGTTTGTTCATAGAACTCCCCTTCGAAACAGAAGAATGTGGAAGTGAGACATACCTCCACCAGATGCGCGGTGTCCGGATCTGTTAGGCGATGAATCACTTCCATGGCTTCTCTAATGGGAATGCATGTGAACAAGGAGACAACATCAA
>APFE031086225.1:23124-121047 GCA_000404065.3 Pinus taeda | reverse complement strand
TTCTTTCCATGACTAGCCCACGTAGTGAACTAGGGGGTTAGAGGGGGGTGGAGCCCCCCCTTTGTTGCGCCGATTATGTAGCGGGGGGGTGGCAGCCCCCCCTATCTAGGGGGTTTGAGCGGGGTGGGTAGCCCCATTCTATGGGGTCGGGGGCAGCGCCCTGGGGAAATTTTTTTTGGACCCTATATTAGGTTGGGCGGACCTACCTATGGTTTTGCGCATGGTTTTCGCACATGGTTTTGGATGCGATGTTTTTTGGTCCATGGTTTTGGACGTGATGGTTTTCGGTCCATGGTATTGGATGATTCAGCATGTATAAATATGTATTTTAACATTGAAAGGAACATAATGAAAAATCAAGCTGGTAGTCCTGATTTTGGGATCCAGGGGAAATCTCTATGTATATGTGTTTTATGTGTTATATGCTCACATTGTTTATTTTTTGTGTTTTAGATTTCGTATGCAGGTAATTTTTATACAGGGTTAAAACCTACAATAATCAAACCGACATCCACATTATTATCATTGAGAAACTGTCATGTACAAGAACCACTGTCAAGTACCAAAAGATACTATCAAAGTCCAAGTGCACTCTCATGTAGATCATTGTCACAAACACCCACAGTAATTATGCATTGTCTAAGGTCGCTATCATATTATAATTATAGTCATCATTGTCATGTCAAGACTATCAAGTTACTAGTTGTTGTAGAGAGTACTTGATTACACATCATCATGTATATTGTCATGCCTCATCATTGTAGTTAAGTATCACATGGTAAAGTCAAGGTTAGATTCTGATTGTTATGTGATGCTGCAAAAAATGCCTTTATGATAATCAAATACCAATTTTTTATTGCTTTGAGATGTAGTGAATGTGATGAGTAATAGTCCTTGTTGTAAGTAATGGTCTCCCAATTAAAAATTGAAGTATTATAATAATACCTTGATTCAATTGTTGTTGTCTCAATTCTTACTTCTAGAGTCTTCACATAAATAAATTGGTTTCATTTAAAATTCTGTCAATTCTACTTACCTCATAATGACCAATGCTTAAATTTAGTTATATGACTGAGGCTTCAAGTTGGCCTTATCAAAGTTTTGATATATTGTTGCAATGTACATTATGTAGTTAATAAAATATCAATCTCATATATCAGTCAAATGTTACTTGCAAACAGTGTTACTGTTATACTCAAAGAAATTGAGAGTCAATGATTGCCTTGGTGCATTTGATCATTGAATTTATTCTTTGAGGTATCATTGTGCCATTTCAGATTACTTAATGAGCCAACCATTCAGATATCCATTGCTTTAGAATTGTGTCACAATGTGTATTGACTTGTCAAACTTCTCAACTTCAAGGTTCAATGTATAATTAATGGTCATTACCAAATATAAGAATAAGGTTATGTCACAATCTTACAAACCTTAGGTCACACTAATTTATATTGAGATAGTTGTCACAAGGAAGTTGTATATACCACTACTCAAACCCTAGATAACTCTTTTACTAATGCAAATATGATTGTAACTGCACTATGTTGAAGGAGGTTAGAATCACTATGATGTAAACTTCAGTGACTAAGCTCAAGCCTATTGTGTCACAAGTTGCAGACCTTCTCAAAATTCATCAACTGCTCAATCCTTATAAATGTCACTATTTTGTGTCACAATAAAATAAAAGGATATCAACAATTGTCTCTAGGTCACTGTACTATAGATCTCAGAGATAATACACCTTTAACCGACCCTAAATCTTCCTCAAGGAGGGTCGAATGGCCTAGTGGTCAAGACATTATTTTGTGCATTAATATAGGTCTATATTTGGTTTGAAATTTTTGATTTAGGTTTGTTATAAGTTAATCTACACTTATTCAGAATTTTATCGAGGTACCATAGAGTTGATCAGAGGTCCTTTTCAAGCAGTAGTCCACATATCTTTTTGAGATTTCGAGATCTAAAATGATGAGACTTGAAGATAGTTCATACCTATAAGATGTGTTCCTAATGAGGGTTGACGGTAAGAAGTATACAAATGAATCCATGTAATAAAAAAATCCCAAACAGATCCCCAAACCAAAGTAAAAACAAAATACCCAAACCGTACCTTCTAATTTCTTTGTTATCGCCTCAAGGACCGAATTCCAGAGCCGAGACAAACAAGATAGGTCATTGAAAAATGTCATCGTTTTGACAGTGCATTAGGTATCTTTTTATAGTTTTATTTGTGAGTAGGAGGGGGGATTCCAAATAGAAACGTTTGGAGGATTTGTTGGTGAGATATTTTAGAATTTAGAATTTTAATTTGCTTTTTAATCTTAAAATCCCTAACTTCATTTGATTAAGATAACTTTGTAAAACCTTGTCATGTCTTCACAATTGGGTAATATATATTATTTTAATTTTGGAGAGGAGCCTATTTAGCTTGATTGCCTTAATGACCTTAAGAAAAAAAAAAAATTTCTTAAGATTTGGAATTTTAAGCCCTTGTCACAATTTGACCTTTTGACTAGGTGAAAGAGGGGGTGCACTTATGGAGTTGGGGTTTGGAATTTTGTTTTAATGAGGGATATTTCTTGTAGATGAGAAACTAATTTTATACCCTTCACACAATGGTTGATCTATATTTTAAGCCCTTAATTCAATGATGAGGTGCCATGCCTGGGGTTTTTATCCATTGATCAGGTTCTTCAACTTCGAACGTGAATATCTCTAAAACTAGGAGGCCTCTCGGGGCATGCCACATACCACTAGAAATATATTGATGAGGATAATCCAGTGATGAGGAAATACAAGGTAAACTTAATGATTTTTCATTTCAGAAACTTTGAACAAGTTCAGGGTACCCCCTTAGTCTAAAGAACCCAAACCCTAGAACTATGTTTTTCAACCATCCAATAGTGGAGCTCCAACTTGATGCAATTCAGACAAATATTAAGAGCGTTCATTGACATCAATGAATGGTGTCTATTCAAATTCAAACCCCAAGGTTGAAATCAATGAGAACATCATTCAACAATCTCCCCCTTTGTCATTGATGACAACAGACATACTCCTTCAACAAGTACAACTACCCCTAACTTCATGCATCGGTCTCCTTCTCTTGATTTATATCCCCATTTGACATCAATGGCAAAGGGCCACTTTTCCTAACAATCTTGTTGCCTCCTATGGACCTGTAATCTACTTATGCCCCCCCGAAGACAAGCCTTCCTTTGTCTTCCTGCAAAGTATCTATCATTCTTCAAAATGCTTTCCTCAATACTTGTTGCAACAAATTGTCTCCACCTATCATGTTATGCTTCATATGGATTGCCACTTTTGACTCTACTTGTCAACATGGATAATCTTTTCCTACCATAACTGCTATTTCACTAAAACTATCCATGACACTTCTTCATATCTGCCAACTATCAATCTATCAATGATTGATATTTAAATGTGAAACTATTTCTACTTAGAATCACCCTCTTCAATATTTATGGAGTCATTATATTGGATTCTTCAAAATAATGTATCACCCATATCTTCAGTTCGATCATACTGAACCTTGTTATCCTCCAATGTACCTATTGATTCATCGTGACTTTTTGCCTTTACGAAACCTAAAAGCAAGACTATTGATACTTTCTTATCTTCTTACTCTTCTTGTACCTGTATCCTCTCCATACATCCTTGTATCTGATGTTAAGTTTGTCATTCATAGTTGATTCCATCTTGTATCTGCAATCTCAAGCTATGTGCACATAGTTACGACATTTGTAACATTCAAAGTTGGGGTTGTCATTCATGGAATATTCCATCTTGTGTCTGAAATCTAAGCTATATGGACATAGTTATGGCATTTGAAACATTCAATGTTTGGCCTAGCTGAAATGTACTTTCTACTGAAAAATCCATCGTGAAACCTGTCTTGTGATCCTGAAAGCTTGCTTCTTGGGTTTTGATAATACCCTCAATAATTGTACATGTCAAAAACTTTATAATCCATAGACATATGTTCACGGTTAGTACATGAAAAATAATAACCATTGAATGAATTAGCATACCTGGATGAGTTATCTTGTCTAGATGGTCTTTTGTATTCATTGTTCTTCGAAGGTGGTGGTGCAATATTTTGCTTTCCTTTTTCCTTGATTGCTTCAACATTATTCCTTGGAGACATGACATTTTTAATCTTATTCGGTCCTTCACTTGGATTAATCTTCTCATCAATCTTTTTTTTCAAAGTCTTGGAGCTTATGCCTTCGTCACATGGATCTTTACCTGCTTCTTCTTCCTTCATCTTCAACTAAGCCAATTCTTGATATTTCTTGTCAATCACCTGCAAATGTTCTCTTTTCCAATCCTTGAACATGTTGATTTCATTAAGAATTGCGTCAATTTTTTCTTGATTTTGAGCAAGGTTTTCTTGAAACCAATTTTCAAGATTTGTCTTCTTCTTTCTTCTTCCTCTATTTGCAGCTTTAGAAGAGTGACCTTTTTTGCTTCTGTATTAAGAACTTGTATCTATTCCTTCTTCATTTCGTTTTCCTTCCTGATCCTATCTATTTCTGCAACAACGATATCCATTTCTCTTTTCTTTTAATCAACTTCAGATATGTAACCTTTACCATGTTCCTTTTGATGGCTTATCAAATCTTTGTCTTTCTTTTCTACTTCCTGCACCTAGAGCTTCAATAGAGCAACTTCTTCCTTGAGTGTGAGATTTTGCTTCTTTGTTTTCTTCCATTCTTTGTTACTTTCTTCAAGTTCTCTTCTTAGTGACTCTTCAACTTTTCTGGCTTCTTCCAGCTGCACTTTAAGGTTTTTGATGATTTCCTTTGATCTTCATTCTTCTTATTAAGGCTTATAGCATGTCCTTTTGCTATTTTCAATTCATCTTTTAGAAGTTTGATGTTTTCTTTTTCAAACTTAAACTTCCTTATAACTCTAACAATTTCGTTTTGAAATTTGATCTCATTCATCTCTTCATCTTATTATTTAGAAGCTTCCTCCCTGTATCATTTTCAATGTTAGCGATAATAGGATCTGAAATCATTTCAATACCTATAACTTTTGTTGAATGCTTGGCAGCTTTCTTCTTTGACTTCCACATCTCTGCCTTCCAACTATAAAGTTGTTACTGAAGGAACCTGCTTTGATACTAATTTTTGGAAATACTAAGAGTGGGTTGAATCAATATTTCTTATCAATTAGTATTATTTTTAACTTCACATAGCATTAAATGTTATTAGCATTAGATATTATAAAAAATCATCGATAGTAAACAACACCATTCAATAATGTGCAAAAATCAAGACGGTGGACACAGATACTTTTAGGTGGAAACCCTTCTAGGAGAAAAACCACCAAATTCTTCTAAACATTTGTCTTAAAAATAATTACATCAAGTTTCTGGCTCCAACTAAAGGAGGCTCCAACCTGTAGAATGCTCCAACACCTTGTTTACCAATTGCAACTAGGAGGATGCTCCAATGCCCTAGATCTCAAGCTCCAACCTAAAGGATGCCCCAACACCCTTTGTACTGCAACTGGACAAACACTCTAATGACCCATGCAAGATACAACTCGCCCTAGCACCACCCTACCGCCCTAAAGTGTTCTCAAGCTCCAACCTGGAGATAACTCCAATCACCTGCCTTTCACCACCCTACCACCCTGAAGAGTTGGAAAACCACATTTTTCAATTTTCACACTGGATCCCCCTGTGTTTTGAATCAATATAAGAACATTTTAATGAATATTCTACTACTCTACTCGGTAAGTATATTACTATCAAATCCTAGCAACTTCACTACTCAATACTACTCAATCTGGTACCTACACAATCCTGCCTCTACTCAATCAAAATCAAATCAAGCTATTGCACAATATGCACTTGTTCACATGTAACTAATGAACATTACAAACATCACGATTAATATGTCATTGTCATGAGAATATTTGTCACATCAATTATAGCAATCATAATAGATAACCAAGCCAACATCCACAATGTTATCATTGAGAAATTTATGTACAAGAACCATTGTCAAGTACCAAAAGATATGATGAGCCTCATAAATGGGTAATTATATGGGATCATTTTACCTACTAACCTAGTCAATTCAACCATTCTCTTAGCTTATTGTATTATTTTCTGATTATATTTATGCTTATAGGGTGAGTTGAGTTAGTTATTATGCCATGTGGTCTAACATGTATTTAATGTAGATTATTGATGGATTTTGAGGTCAAAGTCAAGGATTTAATGGTCAAACTGTAGCAATAACTCGAAGCAGATAGAGGAGAGGACTTATACGAGGGAATCCCCCTCATTTATTTCTCCTCACTTCGAATTCCCCTTCATTCAGCTCGGAGTACAAGCAGCCGAATCATGCACTAGAAGGTAGTCGAGCAAGTGGAAGATGATTGAGAGTTATCTCAATTTTTGGGAGCCAAGCCTCCCTAATTTTAAGGAAGCTATTGGTAGCTTCAGATGTATAAGTAGAGAGGCCTAGGGCCTCACTAGGGTCGACTTTTTCCTTGTGTAAAATCTGCTCAAATTTCGAGCTTACTATTTTGTGACAGTTTTATGTAATCTTGCTAATTTCTTGATAATGAAGATGGAATCCTTTTTGAAGATAGCACGGAGTTACCTCAGAGGGCTGAAGCTCTTGGGTTAGGGCCCAATCCAAGAAACCAAGCTTCTCTTTACTTGTATTTGTATGCTTTACTTCGGTTGGTAGATTAATTTTTTGCTAGATGTATTTTTCTTATGGTTAAGAATAGGTTTCTTTTGATGATTTAGTGGTTTGCTTCCATTTTTGATTTCTATAGCAGGTTAAGCAATGATCAGAGAAGATTCAAAAGGCTAGAAACAATGCCTTAGCCTCTCTTCTTCCCTCTGAGACCATGTTCTTTTGCATGCTTCCCTTTCTTACAACATTTCCTAGCATTTCCTTCTAAACATCATAGTTTAGGCCATTTCAATGCAAAACTCTATTTCTCCTAGGATGCACTTATTTCATTGGTTGCTTGATTTTCTTGGTTGATTATTAGTTTCTATGCAGAAGATCTCTTCCAGTAGTAGGCCAGATTACCAGCAATCACACCCTCCAACTGATCCATGCCCTATAGGTCTCCCCAAACTCACCTCAAATCTGCTCTAGTTTCCTGCAATTTTCATAGAACTTCTTCATCTCTCCTTGAGCAAACCCAATCATCTTTCTCTCTCTAGGTGATTCATGGTAGACCTCAGGTGCCCTAACACCTCATTCCAACCTTCATCCACCTTTTCCACCCACTCTCACACCCTCAAAACAACAAAAAATTCTCTCGGCCTCCTCTTGTAGGCCTCCTGTAGTTTCTCTGTTTTCCTCCTGTAGTTTCCCTGTGTCCTACTGTAGTTTTTCCTGTAGGCTTTCTTTTGAAGGCTGAGTGTGGGAAAAGCCTCCAAAAGGCCACCGAAGACCTCCTAGGACCCATCCACACCATCCTATATCCTCCCAAGCTCCAAAACCGCCCTCTAACGCCACCTATTCGCTGCCACACTCACACACAATAAATTAGATGCATGTTAAATTCACATAAAAACACATGAAAACACATAAAAACCCAAAAATTTGTTTTTGTGTATTTACTTCTAGAAATAGCATGGTTAGATGTTGTTTACTTCCTTGAGTAGGTAATGGCATTTCTTTCATGGTTTTCATAGTGTTTTTGGCAAAAGTAGAATTAGCTTGTTAATTAGGGTTTACTAAGTTGCTTTACATTCCAATCTTTCTCCTTTCTGCAGTTAGACTAGCATCTGTAGTGTAATCTTTCTTAACTTTCATCATACATAGAGCTTCTTCTGAAATCTATAGAATTTGGCTTGAGCTCCTAGTGATCTTGCGCTGGTTGACCAAGTGACAACCTGCAGTGAGAACTAGTACTTGTGCATATAGCACCGATGCTTCCAAGTTTGTTACGAGCTACCAGGTTGATAAAAGTAAAGTTGGTAGCCCAGGAGTTATGCTGCAATACTAGCACTCACCACTTTTTGGCGTCATTGCCAGGGAAGCGTCAGAGTATTCTGTGATTACTTCTTTCTTCTATTTCCTATTGCAACATTATGCTAATAGCTTATTTCGGCAAAAGTAGACTAGTCATTTCTTTTCTTTCAGTTCTGCATTTCCTTGCCTTCCTTTTCAATTCTGAAAATTTCCATTCAGCAGGTTCATTTCAGCTAGTTGCAATTTTTTTTGTTCAATCACAATTTCAGTTTCTGCAGGTACTTTCAGTGTGGGGAAAAAGAAACAAAAAATACCAACCAAAAATATTTCCTTTCATGCTTCGTAGGAATAGAGATAACTCAAGAAAATTTTTGCCCAACACCCCCATTGCTTCACACAACCAACCTTCTCTCTTCTTCGATGGCTGCAATCAAGAAGAACCCTTAGGTGAAAAACAAAACATATTTGAAGAACCTATAGGGGAAGAAGAAGAAGAAAGCATTCCTCTGGAGCCAATGGCTGAAAACAAAAATGCTAGGGGAAATGGAGAAAGAATAGAGGGTACCTCCCCCATTTGGGAGACCAATGGGGACACCAAAATGAAGAATATAAGTCTTTAGCCCTACCTCACTTCCATGGCCTGACTACAGAAGATCTTGAAACCTTCTTGTTCGAGTTTGCTGTCATCTGTCAAACTTATAACTATGAAGAAGATGAGCAAAAGTTGAAACTGTTCCCTTCTACTCTCAAGGATGTAACACTGCACTGGTTCATGGGATTACCTGGCAATAACATCACAACTTGGGCTCAAATGCAGCAAGCCTTTAACAACAAGTATTGAGATTATTGTAGGTCAAAAGATACTAAAGAAGAAATCTTCTGAATGACCATAGGAAGTGATGAGACCCTAGAAGACTATGAAGAGAGGTTCCAGCTCAGTTACAAAAGGGCTGGGTGTACACTCGACCCTGAGTCTGTGAAGTTGGTCCTACTCAGGGGAATATGGTAAGACCTTTTAGACACCCTCCATCTACTAGCTAGGGGAGACATCTACCAACTATCCTATGAGGACATAAAGACTATTTTTAGAAACTAATCTACGGCAGCCAGAAAGAAAGGTAGGGGAAGTCAACCCATAGCCAGTACCTCTTCTTCTAGTTCAACCGTTAAAGGTGAAATTGGAACCATGCTGGAAGACTTCAAGAGTGAGATGTTGCAGACTCTTGCCATGCAAATGGATACCTTACATATCAAAAGAAAACAAGAGGAAGTAGAGAGGGCTTTGGCCATTTTTTCCCCTAGATGCACCAAGAGGCATCCTAGGAATGAATGGCCAGTGAACTCTATAGAGGTTTGTTCAGTCTGTGAAGAAGATCATTCTATAGATAAGTTCCCTTCCTTGCCCAGACTTAAAGCTGTATAAGGGGCCAAAGGAGTCACCAAACAGATCTGTTACATAAACCAAAAGAGGTCGCATGGACCTAGACCATACCAGCAGGGGATGCCAGGGACATCTCAGGCATACTACAACCCCAACCAAGTCACCTCCATACCTTCTTGTGGCCCCCTACTTATCCTTCCTTCTCCACTCCTCCTCTTTGGTCTTTCACTTCTCAATATCATGCCCAAATAGCCACCCATTCATTTCAATCCTATGCTCAGCCACAACCTCAGTGGAATGCATCTCATCAGGGGTGGAGGCCCCAATACAAATCTCTTCCCGCTCTTTTGCCTCCACCACCTACCCAACCACAACCATTACCTTCTGCTCCACTAAGGCAACCCCAAATGCCTGCCCAGCCAAATCTGAACCCAAACAACAAACAGGCTCAACAAGTGTATAGTGGGGAACCATCATGCCCAAATTATGTTGTGGAGATTCAAGAAATTAACTTGCGATCCAGGAAAGTTCTCCTAGATAACCAACCTCCACCCAGGGAGGTTGAGGAAGATAAAGAGGAAAGTGAACCTAAAGCAAGTCCACCCTTTCTTAAGAGACTATCCATGACAATCCAGCCTACCCCAGAAGAGACCGAACTCCTGGGAGAATTGAAACATTTATGTGTGAAGATACCACTTCTCCAAGCCACAAAAGATGTGCCTATCTACAATAGGTTGATGAAAGAGAAGTGCTTTAGGTAACCAAGAAGGTGCAAGAGAGATGCCCCAACCATCAATGTCATAGGACAACTGTCCGACCTAACGTTGGGGCAGATAATCTGTCCAAAATATCTGGACCCTGGAAGCCCAGTAGTTGATGTCCACATCAATGGCACAATGGTCCCACATACCTTGATTGATCTGGGAGCTGCCATTAATGTGATGACAAAGGACACAATGCTCAAACTTAACCTCCAAGGCTCCTTGAGGAAGACCACGGCAATGCTGTAGCTAGCAGAACGCTACACAGTGACCCTCGAGGGGATTGTGGAAGATGTGATGGTCTCCATTGATTCTTGGGAGTACCATGTTGATTTCTTAGTTCTCCAGTGAAAGGAAAAGCTCACTGGGTATCCTCTCATTCTGGGAAGACCCTGGTTGGCTACAGTCGATGCCTACATTAGCTACCGAGCTGGGAACATGACCATAAAGAATGGGCACATGTCCAAGCAGTTAATCCTATATCCTCCTGCCCAACCTTTGCTATAACATTATCTACCTCTCTGGTTGGAGGAGGAGGATGAGGATGAAGTTTATTCTACACCACTTTGTGCATTAGAAATCACCATGGGGGGAACCACAAGATGAGGATGATATGATTGAAAATTTGATTCAGAATCCACCTCCTAGTGTATCACCATTAGAATAAATAGTAAGAGAAACCAAAAACAACCCCTCAAATTATCTCTGTGTGGCCGATCCCACCTCTCTGTGTGTCAAAAATATAGAGTTCGGCCCAGAAATAACATTGAAAATCAATCCATCCCTATCTACTTCCCAGGAGAAGGAGCTATGCAGCATACTAAGAAAGCATCTAGATGCCTTCGCCTGGAGTTATAAGGAGATGAAGGGAGTGCACCCTTCAACATGTACTCATCATATATACATCAAGGAAGATTCCAAGCCAGTCAGGCAACCTCAAAGGAGGATGAACCCAACACTTAAAGATATTGTTAAGGAAGAACTGTAGAAATTGCTTGATGCAGGATTCTTCTATCCCATCTCTTACAGTGAATGGGTCTCTCCTTTGGTGCTAGTACAAAAGAAAAATGGTAAGTGGAGAATCTGTGTTGACTATCAGGAATTGAAAAAGGCCACTAAAAAGGACCATTTTCCTTTACCTTTCATAGATCAAGTGTTAGATAGTCTGGCAGGGAAAAAGCTTTTCTCCTTCTTAGATGGGTTTAGAGGGTACAATCAGATTCAAATCAGCCCAGAAGACCAAGGCAAGACCACTTTCACTTGTCCTTGGGGTACCTTTGCATACCAGGTCCTTCCTTTTGGTTTGTGCAATGCTCTAGCCACTTTCCAAAGAGAGGTATTAAGTATATTTTTTGAACTGGTTCATGATGCAGTAGAAATATACATGGATGATTTTACTCCTTATGGCTCTAACTTTCAGGAAGCTTTATCTAACCTAGGAAAAGTTATAGATAAGTGTATTAAGATGAACCTGTCCCTCAGTCCGAAAAAATGAGAATTTTTCATGATTGAAGGGACTCTGCTAGGTCATGCAATATCTCAACAAGGACTGCAAGTGGACCCCAAAAAAATTGCCATCATCCAAAGGGTCCCACCTCCTCAAAAGGTGAGATATGTCAGAAGCTTCCTAGGCTTAGCTGGATATTTCATGAGATTCATTAAAGATGTCAGCAAGTTAGCCTCTCCTTTGTTTGGCCTCCTAGGAAAAGATGTTGAGTTCATATGGTCAGAAAATTGTCAAGAAGCCCTAGATACCTTAAAGAGCAAGCTAGTGACTGCCCCAATTCTCAGAGGCCCAAACTAGGCCCTACCCTTTCACATTCACACAAATGCCTTGAACAAAGCAATGGGAACAACCTTAGGAAAAATTGATGAAAAGTTACCTTATGCCACATACTTTATAAGCAAAAACTTGTTAAAGGCAGAGTTAAACTATAAAATGACTGAGAAGGAACTCCTAGCTGTCGTGCATTCCTTAAACAAATTTAGACATTATATCACAGGCTATCAAAACTTTGTGCACACTGATCATGCTACAATTAGATATCTAATGAACAAACCAGATGTAAATGCTCACATTATTAGATGGTTTCTTTTACTGCAGCAGTTTGATCTGACTATTATTGATAAGCCTGGTAAAGAGAATGTTGTTGCTGACTTTTTGTCTAGAGGAAATTTGCGTACAGGTGAAGAAGGAATGGTGGATGACCAAATGCCAGATGAACACCTATTTTCCATATTAGTACTCTCTCCATGGTTTTTTGATATAGCAAACTACTTGGTTTCAACACAGTTCCCACCACACCTATCCTCAAAGGAGAAGAGAAAAATAGTAAGGAAAAGCGCCCCTTTCACTTGGATTGGAGGAAATCTCTTCAAACATGGCCTAGATCATATCTTTAAAAGATGTGTGAGGGAGGAAGAAGTCTTTGATATCCTCCTGACTTGTCATGACGAGCCTTGTGGAGGTCATTTTGCAGCAAAAAGAATCGCCTTCAAGATATTGCAAGCAAGTTACTACTGGCCCACTCTTCATCATGATGTGAGGAGATACACGAGCCAATGTGATCAATGTCAGAGGATGGGGAAACCCACTCCAATGGATGAAATTCCCATGCAACCTCAAGTGACCTTTGAGCCATTTGAGAAGTGGGGCATGGACTTTGTGGGGCATATCAACCCCCCTTCAAAGCAGAAGCAATACATCATTGTGTGCACCAACTACCTCACAAAGTGGGCAGAGACAAAAGAAATAAAAGTAGCAACAGAGGAAAAAGTAGCTGAGTTTTTGAGGGAAAACATATTCTACAAGTTTGGGTATCCGAGAGAGTTTGTCATAGACCAAGGCAGTCAATTCACTTCAAACTTGATTGAAGACCTGCTCACACATCATAAGATCAAGCACAGGACTTCCACCCTGTTATAGACATATTTGGGCACTACAACCCCAATCATATATGTCCATAAAATGAGGGCTTCTGAGTCCCTAAAAGTGTTGTCTCATACCCTAAAGGAACAAGGTCAGCTGATTACATCATCTCCCAGAAGTTCTCCATGGAAAACTACTCAGAACTGGTCAAAACTGGACCATACAGACTGCTCAATGATAAGGGTGCGATGCATCTCACCTGCCCAGTGCAAAAAGTGTGATGCATACTTGAAAGCCCTTCTATAGGGTGCGATGGGTGAGAGTAGACAAATGGCAGAGACAGTTTGCAAGGTGGATGATCATGGAATCTTCCAGAAACTTCTCCTGTGACACTTGCCTCTCATGAATCACCCAGGGAGAGTAAGAGACATGATCTCCAAGGGGAACCAAGAACTAAGAGAAAGACAAATAATCAAATCCAAAAGCTGACTCACCCCCTACAAACATCTATATATGGATCCTCACCTAGAGATCCAGAGGCAGAATCTTGTTTTGTAGGGAAGTGTTGTTGGTTTCTGGTGGAACAATCAAAAGTGTGGGTGTCTAAGATTTTATGAGTGAAGAAGGCCTTTCCAGCTGGGAGGAAAAATGCTAGGTCAGATGCAATGGTTCTAATCCTCTCTTCTACTCTTTCTATTAATAAAGCTATTCGAGTTTTCCTCCACATTCTTGTATGTTTGATAATATATGCATTTGTGTGGTCAATATATATCTGGTCCTATATTGTTTATGATTGTAGATCTTTGTACTTTGATGGTGTTATGCTGCTTTGACTTTACAGGTGCTCTTTGAAGGAAGCGTAAGCAAGGAAGAAGCGACAAAGATCCGTAAGAGGGGAGAGGAAACAAGCAAATAGCCGAGCGAAGGATTGAGGTTGTACTCTGCTTCTCTCTCATCTACTTCTCATAAAGGAAAATGACAATAACTTTAGTTTGTTTGTTTCTAAGATAGCTACCCATCTTAGTGGGACTAGTAGCTCTGCATGGACAATAGATTTCCTGATAACAAAATGGAAACTCCACTGGGGAGTGAATAACTTGTTTGCTTGTCTATATTTGTTTGCTTTATAAACTACAGACAGATCTTGAAGTTAAGTTAGCTAGACTTCGAACTGCATTTGTTATGCAAGTGAAAAGTACATTAATGTTGCTTCATTCTATCTCTGGGTTTTGTTTATAAACTGAAAAATCGATTTGCAAACATCCTAATTGCCCTGGTGGTGGCTCAAGTAACCTCTTTAGATCAGCCCCTGTGATTTCTATTTACTGACTATCATTTGCTCGACCTAAATCCCTGAATTGAGCTGCAAACTATGACCAAAAACCAAGTAAAGTCTTGTCCCTGTACCATCACACCCTCTCTTCAAGGAAATTTGGATGCATCGTACCTCCTGTGTGCAGTAGGTGAGATGCATCCCTGTTTCCCTGTGTTACAGGTGTGATGATCAGAAAAGGCTAATTTTGCCTTCAGATTTTAGTTTTTCTTCACTCTTTTCAGCTTTATTCAGGAGTTTTGTTGTGTGTGATCAATATAGCACTGTAGAAACTCCCTTCCTTTGCATGATTTGGCCTCCATTGTACAAAGAATTGTGAATGTTTTTATGTATTGTGCGCCATTTACAGTTCTCTTTTACAAAGAAGTAGCTTAATCGGACTGTCATCTTTTGATTTGAAAGTGTCGCAAGTGTCGCTTTCAGTCAATGAAAACAATCCTATTGTTCTTGATGGTCGATTACACTGTTACTCTTGTATTTGATTTGAATTAGTAGTTTTTCAAGTGTTGAAAGCAGTTTTCAATTCGAAATCGCAAATTTTCGTCATTATGTTCCTTTCGTTTTTGAAGAGAAAATCGTTAGTACTGTCGCTTTGAAAAGATAATTCAGATTTGTACTCAGCATTCTTTTTGTCATTCACACATTAATAAAGTAGAAAACAAATACATGCATGTGCATTTGCATTTAGACTGCTTGTTGGTTTGATTTAGGATAGTGCATCTAGTGTGTGCTCTCTGCTCTTTGTTGAAAGAATCTCATTTCTCTTTCCTTAGCAGCTAGGATTTTCATTGCAAAAAGGAGATTAAATGATTGTTTATCATCTTAGATTGCATTTTAGGAATTATATATCTACATCAAGAAGTGAACCTTAAAGACAGTTTTCTTAACCAAGATCAACTGTAAAATAAATTCAATGAACATAAAAATGCTATGGAACCTAATGCACAACATTTAAAAGTCTAGGCTAGAGACGTATTCCGGCGTCGTAAAGCCTGGTAACTATCACTTTCATTGTACGTTGGGTGATCCCTCCTCTTTAAGACGACAAGTGCCAGTACGAACTTGTGCTCCCACGTACCGTCGAGTATATATTGGGAGACCACAATAGGCTATATCCTTTATCCTTAGGAAACCATGTCTACTGCCCTATCGATCACAATGCATTGAACACAACATTCGAGAAGATTGACTGGCATACCGTAAAAAGTATTCTGCAGTTTTGCGATTGGTTTGGTAATCCCCTTGTCTAGATTTTCGTAGTAGTCTCTTTCATTCCTTTTCAGACTCCTTAAAAGAAAAGGTCCATCTGAGCACTTGTCACTTCAGGCTCATTAAAATATGAAGGCAACTAGTGTCATCTTTTTCTTTTTCTCGACTCTTAAAAATTGAAAAAGCAAGTTGTGTCAAAGCATCTAAAATTTATTTTAATCAGAATAATATCACTATTCTCGCGTTGGTATTAGTTTGAGAAAAATGGAGTTCACCAACCAAGGATTTCCCCTTGGAGGAAATCCTAGTCCTTTCTCCTCTTGGGGAGATGTTGGTGCACCTCATAGGGCTATATTGTCCCTTCCAGGATTGACAATCGGCTTGCCAATATGGCTCTTCTCGACCTCTGTCATTCAAAACGCCGTGATTCCTAAGCAATCAAATCAGCAACTAGATGATACTAGAGTTACCCCCCAACCTTCTACTTCGTCTATTTCTCTCTCCCCTCCTTCCTCTTCGCTTGGTAAAGTTGGTAAAGCTAAAAACCAAGTAACTGAGAAGAAGAAGAAAGGGAAGGAGAAGGAGAAGAAGAAAAAGGAGCCAAAGGCAAAGAGGGGCAACCATGCATCATCTAACCAAAATCCACACACTGCACCATCGAAACATAAATATCCATGTGTCATTTGCAAAGAAGACCACTATCATCGAGATTGTCCTTAAATCCCTCGGATCTTAAGGTACTGGTCTCCTCGTTTGCACAATCCGGTGTCGTCAACCTCTAGCGATCATGTTGAGAGCACACCGTCAACTAGTGAAAACGAAGTCTTTGGATGGAAAGGAAAATGTAAATTTCCTTGTAAATTGTGTGAAGGAAATCATGCCATCCACCATTGTCCCTTCTTGGGAAAAGCTAAAAGAGTCTTGGATAACCGTCCTGCTTCACCGCTACGGCTTCCTCCTGGGTACAAGAAACTCTTACCAAGTCCACTGCTAGTTGAGAATCCGACTGACACAACTTTGTGGTCGGTCGAAGCATATATCATTGAAGATAAACCCTCTGAATCCACACTAGATGAAAGTCAAAAGGTCGAGGTGGTGGTTGACCCGGTCTTTCCTTCGGAAGGTCCATCTTCAGATGATACAGTCACTGAAGAGAATGAGAACGACACCATTCAAATTCTTTTCGTAAACACAGACTTCGATGAACATGGGGGAAATCTACCCATTCCTTTACCGTAGGAAGGAAGTTCTTCAAAGTCGTACCCGGCCATTTTTTCGGTCCCACCTCCAAGCAACCTAGTTGTTTCCTTTGATTAGAATCTACTAGGCAAACCCCATTTATCGTCTAATGTACCATTCTGAATCATTGTACAAGCTTACAGAATGGTCATGGTCGATACTATCATAGATGAAGGGGCTTCTGTGAGTATCCTTTCTTCAACTGCTTGGAAAGCGATTGGTTCGCCATCGCTTCTGCCTGAGATGCGAAATCTGACAGGATTTGACAAAGGAACCAGTCGACCGTTAGGGATCCTTCCAAATTTTCCTATAACTTTGATAGGGAAAATCGTTTGTATAAATGCGATGGTAGTCCAAGGGCCTTTAGACTATAATCTACTCCTTGGGCATGACTATATTTATAACATGGGAACCATTGTCTCCTCACTCTTTCGAGTAATGTGTTTTTTGCATGAAGGCAGAGTGGTCTAGTTCGTAGACTAGCTTTCGTTCCTTGGCTCACACATAGCTAACAGTCAAATGCCATCCATAAATGGTCTTTTCACACAAGCAATGTCTCATCAATCTCCAGTCCATCCACCTAAAGAACGCGAGTAATTCAGTGGTCATGACTGAAACCCAGGGGGCATGCACCATGGTCTGCTTCGGTGGGGAGACTCTGGGTATAGGGTAGGTTTCCGCGAAGGATATATGACTGGTCCAACACCCGTCCATCTAGGAAAATGGGATTAGACGAGAATAAGATTCCCTCATTAAGGTTAGGTGATTGGAACTAGAATCACCTTTGTCCAAATGGACTAAAGCCGAGAAAGTGTTTCTATCTGCTATGCAGATGGAAACTATCTTGCAAATGCGAGACTTCTATATGGTAACCTGGAAACTCTACTTCGCTATACCTGGGGGCATGCAAATCTTTTGTGCACAAGTGAAAAGTGACCAACGTAATGCTAACTCTATAGTTCCTCTGAATTTAATTGCTTAAGTTAGGTGAGTGGTCGAATTGACCATTCACCTTCGCAGGAGCCAAATGGCACCGGCAAACTAAATGGAAAAAAAATTTCCTACCTAACATTAGTAGTTAACTAACCCCTAGGATAGTAGTTGGTCGTTCCTAGCTTGCATGCAAGAGGCAGCGGAGCAAAGTTTTGAATGGTGCAAGCTCCTTAAAAATTGAACCTATCGATGAGACATCCTTAATATATGACTGGCACGAGCAGTTTTTATGCAAAGTTCAAGCTCGTTAAAAATTAAACCTAAGCAATGAGCAAATGTTCCCCTAGAGTTTAATCTCATTAAAAAATAAACCAATCTCTGGTAAAAAACCATTGCCAATGCATTATCATCAGCTCTTGAGCCTTGGTCGTGTTCTTACCATCACCTGCACTCTGTTTTAGCCGATCATACGCCTCCATTTGATTGTTTACCCTTTTGAGAAACAGGTTCGACGAGTGATTTAGTTAGCCATCCTTGTGACACTACCATGATTGGAAAATTCCAAACCTCACCTAGAATCAGTTGCTACTCGAGAATATCACTCGTTCCTCAAAAAACGAGTCTCCTTTAAGCTCTTTTCATCTGACTCGTAAAATATGAAAATATTGTCGAGCAATTGGCCTCTCCAACTTGTTAAAGCCATCGAAAGTGCTATCACTCCTCTAGATTTTAATCTTTTTGGACCTGAGGGATTATTACACAAAAAGATCGAGCGCTTGTCTGGTTCGGCTCGTTAAAACTATCGAAAATTCATCCCTTTCATATTATTTTATACTTTTTTAGACTTAAGGGATTATATGACGAAAAAGGATTATTGGAGTTTCCTTTCTGTCCCTTTTCAGACTCTCTAAAATTGAAAAAGGATTTTGTTATCTTTGTCGTTAAACTCGTTAAAACCAATAGCGACAAACTTATCATGTAGAAAAGAACGAGTTTCACTGTCGCTAGGCTCGTTAAAACATAGCGACGGGTTTGCCTAAAGGGAAAATTATAGAACAAGCATATGTTATCCTCCTCAAGCTTGATAAAAATAAAGAGGTAGTGGTCAGCAATGATTGGGGAAAATTTGGGAAGAAAACTTGAAGAAACTTTATTGGTAGCAAGTTGCTCTTGAACATGACACTTTCACTCCATGTCTGAGTCAGGTTGGGTTATTCCGTTCACCGGTCATATTACCATTGGTCCATCGTACCATCCATATTTGGGGTTAACGCTACTAATCCATTTTAGTGTCGCCGATATGTTCAAGAGAAGTTGCTCAAAGAATTCACCAACCCATCTTGTGTCTTATCCACTGCAATACATTCATGCTCCATTCTTTTATGACCGCCACCCTGAACCTTGTATCATCAGATCGTTTTCACCTCCACAAAATCATTTGCTTCGTTCCATGTCGTAGATGTGGAATTCATTAAGGCCCTCCTATGACGGACCACTTCTTGTCGACATCAGCTCATTATCCAAGAAGTCGACCTAGGAACAACCCTTTCAGTACTTTGAAGCTTGCATGTCTCAATGGCAAGTTTCTCACTTCTGATGACAAGTTTACATCAATGGCCTTCGACCGAAAGATTTTACGTGGTGTTTGACACCAAGTCCCATTCTCACACCATGTAGATTGTACTGTTGTACCTTGAGGGTCATCATCATTATCGGTGATTCCTCTCGCACCTGTTAACAGCTTATATCATTGGCTAGTAATCAAGTGATGTCTTTCCATGTTCGACTCCAGAATATCTTTCACATGGATCGACCTGTACTTCGGGAAAAGATTGAATGAGTTTGAAGACCCCGGATCTAGTTTCATCCATCCGAGCTACGATATATTCAGGAAAATAAAGGCATTGAATGTACATCATTGCTGCACAGATGATCATCCGAATCAAAGGATGATGACTCCATCAGAATCATCAGTCTGCTACACAAACGGTTGTCTGTCCTATGCACATGAAATGAATTTATAAAACTGAGCATGGGAATGACCGCCTCAGCTAGATCATGACAATATTATGAAGATAATGCATTGTATTGTATCTTATTACAAGTCGCCTTCCGGTTCGAAAAACCTTGGATCCTCATGATAAAGCATTTCACCCAACATCAAAAGATTAACAACCTCATGCCTTAGGGGGCAACTATTATAGACATATTTGGGCACTGCAACCCCAATCATATATGTCCATAAACTGAGGGCTTATGAGTCCCTAAAAGTTTTGTCTCATACCCTAAAGGAACAAGGTCAGCTGATTACATCATCTCCCAGAAGTTCTCCATGGAAAACTGCTCAGAACTGATCAAAACTGGACTATACAGACTACTCAGTGCTAAGGGTGCGATGCATCTCATCTGCCCAGTGAAAAAAGTGTGATGCATACTGGAAATCCCTTCTGTAGGGTGTGATGGGTGAGAGTAGACAAATGGTAGAGACATTTTGCAAGGTGGATGATTATGGAATCTTCCATAAACTTCTCTTGTGACACTTGCCTCTCTGAATTCGCCCAGGGATGAGTAAGAGATCATGAATCTCCAAGTGGAACCAAGAACTATCAGAGAGAGGAAACTAATCAAAATCTCAGAAGCTGACTCACCCCACTGCAAACATCTATATATGGATCCCTCATCCCAGAGATCCAGAGGCTTGAATCTTGTATTTTGTAAGGAAGTGCTGTTGGTTTCTTTGTGGAACATCATAGTGTTGGGTGATCTAAGTTTTTCATGAGGTGAAGAAGGGATTTCATGCTGGGAGGATGATGCTGGGTCATATCAACGGGTTATAATCCTCTCTTCTATTCTTTCTATCAATAAAGCTATTTGAGTTTTCGTCCACATTCTTGTATGTTTGAGTTGATATATGCATTTTTGTGGTCAATATATATCTGGTCCTATATTGTATATGATTGTAGATATCTGTGCTTTGATGGTATGATGCTGCTTTGACTTTACAGGTGCTCTTTGAAGCGGGACAAGCAAAGGAGGAGAGGCAAAAATATATCAAAGGGGAGAGGAAACAAGAAAGGAGCCAAGCAAAAGACTGAGGTTGGTACTCTCTACTTCTCTCTCATCTACTTCTCATAAAGGAAAACACAAGTAACTTTAGTTTGTTTGTTTCTAAGATAGCTGCTTGTCTTAGTGGGACTAGTAGCTCTGAACGGACACTATATTTCCCGATAACAAATACCATAACTGGACCAGATCACTAAAGGGAATGTTCAAAAGGTAGGCTAGCAAAGAAAAAGGAAAAAATTTAGGTCTAGTGAATGAAATTATTCTAACTAGGGTGAAAGGGCACTTAAGAATCCTTTGCTATAGACCAAGGGAGAAACTACATAAGCTAAAGGGCAGTTAAGAATTCCCTAGCTAAGATAGTTTAGGAGAAAACATTCAAAATGTAAAATAGTCAAGCCAGAGCGCATTGAGGAAATTTTTGAAATATCATTCCTTGTTGTGCATTTAAATTTTATAGATACACATAAGATTATGGAACACACATAAGGAAAAACAACATTGAACATGGAAGAATACTTATTTGTATTTTTCTTTACGCAAGAATCCTGTAAATATCTAATCTTCATTCCTTGATCCAGCAAGCCAACCCAGTGATTGATACAATAGAACTTTGATTTGATAGAAAAAGTCTATAGAAATGTCTTGGAAACCACCCTACATACTTTGAAATGTGAATTATTTATAGAAAAAATAATTACAAAATATCTCATAACAGTTTGAGATTTAATCTAGGGAATAAAATATCTTCATGCATGAAGATAGAGACAGAAGTGAAACTGCTTCTTGTTGTCCCTTTTATTGTGGTGTAGCTGGTTGTTTCTGTTGAGTTTTGAGCCCTTTAGGCTAGTTGATAGTTGTGGTATTTCTACACTGAAATCTTCTTTACTTTGATCTTTCATTGATTCTCTTTGACTTTGTTACTCTTTGACCCTGCTAATCTGTCTCTTATCTATTTTACCTATCTACCTTCAGATTTATTGTGGTAACTTTCTAATGTAAAACTTTTTCATAGTAAATATGTCATTTTCTCCCACCATTCTGTCTCAAGCAATCTCATTTTCAACATTCTTCTGTAAATTTTGTCTTCCTCTATGTATTTTGCATCCTTGGGATCATGTCCCAATTCTATCACTAAGTCCTCTAAGGACTTGATTCTTGTAACATTCGCCTATGAGGAGGCCTTCTCCAACTGAAACTGAGCTGACATATTGTTTAAATAGCTCTAAAATTGGTGGGATACTATGGCTTTCCCTGTCAATGTAGAATAAATCATCACACTTGTTTTCTTATGCAGATCAATCTAGTCAATGGGATGAATATCGTAGAATTGAGACTTCTATGATTTGTCATAGTTATAAGGAGAGCTTCAGCGTAAATCACATAAGAAAGACTTTTGACAAAATTCTTTCTTATGTGATTTACGCTGAAGCTCTCCTTATAACTAGGGATGAATATCCCTTGCTAGTACTGCAAAATCCACTCTTATAAAATCTATTGTTGTCCTTGGCTATTGAGTGGCCGGCTTGATGAAGGTAATTTGCATCTTCCCCTATTTGACATCATAGGTTGACATAAGCCTTGTTTGATTGGTAGGGGTCATTTTTAGATACTGTGCTTAGGTTTGGGCTTTCAGCCTCTCATTTATAGCCTTTATTTCTTTGTATCTCTCCTTAATTTCTTGGTCTTTATCTATTAGCATTCTGAAAGAGGATACCTCAACACTTTGTTTTCTTTCCAACATCTAAGTGTGTGATGTGGAAGGTATAATATGCCTCCAGATGGAGTGGCATCCCTTCTCCCATCCCTTTATATGCTTGTAACCTCAGCTGCCTCCTTTGTATATTCCTATTCAGAGACAAGATTCACTCTTTGTCTCTTATCCTGGCTTGTCTCTGCATAGGCTTGTGATGTTGTTCTTCTTGAAGTAGTGGCCCCTTTCCTATTTCTCTTGAGGATTTTCTCCTCATTTAGAGGAGTCTATAGAACTGGATGGGTACTCATAGTGGTTTTTGGTCTATTTGTTTTGTATGATTGCTCTAGTATGTCTAATTTCTTTGGTACCTCTGATAGATCTGGTACTTTTGATCCCTTTGGAACCTATGATTCTTCTAGTACCTGTGATTCTTCTGGCACCTGCAGGAAAGAACCCTCATCAAGCTATTTCTGAAGATCAATTAATGTGTTTTCCACAAGAACTTTAGCGTTATACTTGTCCTCTAAAGTGTTTTCCACCCATTCCAATTTGTTGGCATACTTTTCTATTTCAACGATGTAGTGATGAATATAGGGAGCCATCTTGTTTTTCCACCTTCTTTTGCAGATGAAATCAAAGGGACCATATCTCCATATGAAGCTCTGTTTTAGATTTAATCTTTGAAGGATTAGGTTTGCCTCCTTTCCATCTTCTCTGATATTAAAAATAAATGGAACTAATTGGTCTTTGATCTTGAGCTAGCTTTCTTTTTCATTTTAACAAAGTGTACCTCATCTGAATTGATTATCTGGGTGTAGTATTCCAGAGAAAATAACCTCATTAGGAGGTATTTAGGTAGTTTGTATGGGGCCAACTCACAACCATAAAACCTTATCTCAGTGTGATTTTGGTACAACTACCAATCCCCTACTTTGGATTTCTTTGAGAGTTGCAGGATCCTCTTTATATCTGAACGGATTCTTGGAGGAAGGATGCCTATCGACATTGTCACAATGGGATGTACAAATAGGTCTATGAAGTCTATATATGAATATGGAGAGTGATATTTATGGAGCAATGGAGTGAAGAAAATTACTGAACTAGGGTGACCTTTTGTTTCAAGATTTTGGAAAGTAAATGGGAACTTATCTACTTGGTAGTATAGAAAAGGGTGATACAAAAAAGAGGAGTACTTGAAGACTTTCTTATTACTCATCCTAAGGAAATCGTCATGCATCCTACCATCTATAAACTTGGCATAATCATAGATGACAGTAGGAGGTTTTCCTGGAGTGAAGATGGACATGAAAGCCAGGATGATTTCATCTATATACTCATTGGTGGTATAACCTAGGACACTCGATATCATCGGTACAATACCCTAGCCAAATAGGGAAAATATGGTATATAGATATGGAGGGGGTTCTTTGCAGGTATACTTCTCTTCCACAATGTAAGGCTGAGCTTGGGAAATAAGTCCAACAGATCTCCAATGGAGAGAGGAGTCAAGTTTTGGCCAGGCTGGAGTTGTAGCATCTCATTTATTGATTTAGTAGTGATGCTGAAAACTATGGTCTGGTTAGGGGGCATCACTTCTCTTTGACTGGGGATATAATTTGCATGGAAATAATGGACAATTTTTGGAACAATGTGAACTTCAGGGAACTGGTACATGGGAAAATTGGACTCCCAAAAACCAATTTTATCGGCATGGTTTAGGTATTAGTCTTTGTATCGACAATATAATTTGAGAGGAGATTCATGGACAAAGGTTTCCTTTATTTAGAAATCCTTGTTTGCCAGGGGAGATGGTCTAGGTCTAGATGAGGATTGCAAATAGGTCTCATATCCATGGCAATTGGGGCATCCATTCTTAGTTCTTGTGGATTTGAGAATGTGGGAGGTGTTTTTCAGTATTTTAGGGCAATGGTGATTCAATATAGAGTAGGTTTGAGCTGCTAGAGTTTCTTTAATTAATTTCTCACCTTAACTAAGAAAAATCTGTAATTGGTTCTGAAATTGATAGTGTTTTCCATTGAATTATGGCTTAAATACCTGGAATTAAGGATAACTGGCTTTGAACCGGGATCTGGCAACTGCGAACGGTTGAAGGGTTCTAAGTAGGATGGAAACCAAACTGGGTTCTCTATGGAATCTTTAGGTACAATTGGACATAAGTTGACTACTTTGATGTTCGTAAGTGCGTGCATGAAGCTTTATAGTTGAAAAAATGATAAAAACAAATGGTTTGGGGATTTTTGGCTTTATGCGTGAAAGTCAATTTTGGTGGGTATGGGTGAATAATAATCATTTTGTCATGTAGTGAAGTGAACAATAACCATTTTAGTGTGTAGCAGGAAAGTGGTAAATGGTTTCGATCGCACCACTTTTGGGCGCTCGGTGGTATTGGGGGGAGGTCACCCAATTCCATACGTTGACCAACACATCACATTGGGGGCCTGATGAAAAACAACTTTTTCAGGTGGGTATTGTTTGGATGTCGGGCCCGTTCGAAATGGATAAGGGCTGCTAGATGTGGAGGGGAGTAATCGTGTAGTGATCAGGTGGGAGAGTTGCACGGAGGGTAGTGGGGGCCCCGACGGGCGATTAAGTGTGGCGGTTTTCGGATTAATGAGGGATTAAAGCGGGGTTAAGGCGTCAGGGTCCTTAGTGGAGGGATTAATTGGGTTTTCTCCTAACCTAATCATGGATTGATTAGTTAGTGGGTGTGTCAGGGTTTGGGTAGATAATCACAGTTTATATAATTAGACTAGGGTGGGGCTAATTTATATTCAGGAGTTAAATATGTATGGGGAAAAGGGTTTTTGTTTGGGATTTAATAAATAAAATTAGTAATTAGTAAAATGAGACGAAAGGGTAACAATACCCTAAGCATATGATATTTCATGTTTTAATGATTTTCCCATAATAACATAAATACTTAGCATACGGTGTTTTTGTGGGTTTTTGATAGGAAAATGATTTATGTGGGGTGGATAAATACATTTCCTAGAAAAGTATTTCAATCTTAGGAAAGGAGTATTATTAGGGAAAATGAATGAACTAAAGGGAGGATGAATTTTTATGAGGTGGCTTTAGTACTTATTTCCTATAAGTCATTGAGCCAAGAGTTTGGTCCCTCCAAAAGTCAGAGAAATTCTCTGAGCCTTTTTTACTTAAAGGTTTTGGTACTTTGAACTTTGTTGTGGGAAATTAGTTAAGTTAAGGGGTAAAATGAATGGGGGAAATTAATTAATTGACTTTGTATACCTTCTTCATGCTTAATTTCCCATTCATATTTGAAATACATGTTGAAATATGATAAATGTGCTTTTGCCTAATCAATCATCATATTTCTGCAACCTTTTTACTATTTACCCACTTACTCGTCCTAGCATTTTTTCTTCGGTTTATTAGGGTGCATTTGAGCTAGCATACCTTTATCAAAAATGTTTCTTTTTCTTTTACAATATTGAACTAAAAAAATCTAACCTTATTACATCGAAGGGATCAGATTAAATAATTGAGCTCCTTTTATGTACTCTACCTATCTAATTATCTGTCAAGGTTAAACAGTTTGGTCATATTTTATTCTCTAACTATCAACATGAAATAGCTAAGCTTAAACATTGACTATCATGGATTGTGGCAAAGATTACAAACTACACATAATCATTTATTAAGCACAAAAAGTAAATAGTAGTGGAATTTTGGGTTGCTCACTTTCATGGTCTTTTTTCTTTTCTTGGGGTTCATATTTTTCATCTTTTTTGAATTTTTTGTTTGTTTCTGTCCTTTGATTATTCTTCTAAGACATACCCTCTTTACATTTTTTAATTTTTTGAAGATGGAAAACATTTGCAGATAACAAAGGTATGTACATATTACAGATTTAATCTCAGACATTCAAAATTATGACTACTATTGGTATAGGAACCTAACAGAATAGAGGACCCACAATATTTGGGACCAAGGGAGCGCTATAAAAATCATTTTACAAGTCTCTTATAGCCCCCCAGGAACAAATCTCCAGCTCCAGAAATCCTTGAAGCGTATTGGCATATTTATGACCAAATGGCCAATAATCAGCGACAGCCTCAAATCTCTGCATTACAATATCCTATTGTTGACATAGCTATCAATGCTCCCATGAAAGCCATCCCGTTACAGAATATTCCTACCTTTCATGGGCTAACCTCAGAGGATCTCGATGCATTCCTTTTTGAATTCGATGTTTTATCTAAGGGTTATGATTACACTACTAACCCCCAGAAACTAAAGTTGTTTCCTTCTACTCTGAAGGGACAAGCTCTGTGTTGGTTTATGGGGCTTGGTGGAGTTACCAATAACAACTGGAAATAAATGAAAGCAACCTTTCTGAAAAAATACCAAGATTTTTGACGAAGTAGAGAACTGAAGGATGAAATCTTTTAAATGGTAGCTAATAATAATGAGAGTCTTGAAGACTATGTAGAACATGTTGAACCTCATAATTACTCTCTCCTTGACAAATTTCCTCACTTATTTCTCTCTTTTTTCCAAAAAAAGGCAAATCCCCATCACTGATAAATGATAGATTTGTCTCAAGGAGGACATTAAATGATTGACATGTTATACTTTTATGTTATTGCTATTTGAATGAGTTTTTAAAAATTATATACAGAACACGGCCTATTCTACAGCTAATTGTGTGTAACATAGCTACTTTCTTGGTTTAGCAGCTTACAAGTGTCAAATGAAGAAACTGGCCACATGGGCATCTCTGGAATCGTCTCGACATGGATTCTATCCTAGTCACCTAGCCTAGATCGATAAAAAAACCAGCTCAAGACCACAGTCAAAGGTGGAGTCAAACATATGAAACCCGGAAGCAATAGGATTCTTTGTCTACCCTTTCGTGGTTAATTAATAAATCCATCAGTTTCATTGAAGCATTAACTTTGATCATCCACCTATGTCAATGGTTCTATGAAACCACCTTGTTCGAATTCAAGTCACTTGTATCTTATTAAACATTTATGTAGACCGGTTGTAATACGTGTAGACCACCTGTAGGTAATTTTACTCAAAAGACAGTTATGAATATTTTCTTTTAAATACCAGTTGAACAGAACTGGAGGGAGTTTGAAGTTTTTGATGTGTTAAGTTTAGACTTATCAGCGTTGTAATTTTTGACTTTTTGTTCCTGTTTATAATACAAAGTCGTGTGTTTCATGATGATCATTTGAAAGAGCATGGTGAATTGAGTTAGCAGTTCAAATCAATCAGTTGCAAAGGGCCCCTGCACCGAAGGAGGTTTTCCTTTCATTTATTTTGTTCTTTCTATTCAGTTTTAATTTCATCATTTTCTTTTAGCAGTGTTTGTAACTCAGGTTGATTTATTTTAGTTTGATTTCTTTTAGTTATAATTAGTAGTATAATGTTAGAATTCAGTTGTGTATTCTTGTTTCTCCAAACCATTTCATAAAGGAACTGACTTTGTTTCTAAACAGAGTAAGATTGAAAGTAATGACGATGCACTTTTGATTAAGTTTACTCATTGTTGTTGTTATTTATTTCCTAGTTCAGGTTGTCAATACACTGTATTAATGAATGTTTTTGGTCACCATTTCAAGCTGATATCCATCTTAAACTAAATGGTTAAAACATATACTTTACATAAGGGTTGAAACCAATCAGTTACCTTCCGCATGTTTTTATTTAGTTTTTTCTAGATCATGAAGTACATAAATTGCTTGAATTCCATCTCAAGAAGGTTATATTTCAAAATTGAAGGTTAGATTAACTAGAAGTGCTTCAGTTAATTTCATTCTCTATATCTATTTCAACATGATTTACAAGTTTACCTTTTGGTTTTAAGAATTAGATTCATGAATTAGGACAGATGACAAAATAGGACAGATGCTCTGTTTTTCCTTCTTCTAACTTAGATTTTGACTAGTTTTAAGCTCTTGGTTCACCTATAGGAAGTTTAGATTCGGTTTCTCATAGTTCAAATTGTACATCAATAAGAATCAAAGAACAGAAACCCCCAAAACAATATAAAATAAAAAACAATGAAGTAAGAAGAGTTAACTAACCACATATAGTGCACTACACTTCATCAGCTTATGAACCTCGGTTGATAATTTATGCAAAGCAATTTAGGACACTAAATTGACTAAACAGAATGTTTTCAATATAATATGCAAATATATCCTTATGCAAGTCTACCCCTTGAAGTTCTTAAAACCATAATGATTAAAGGTATGAAAGACCAATGGGTAGAAACATTAAACTTAATGGGGAAAGGGGATATTTATCAAGAGGATTTTGACAAAATTGTACAATTGTGTATCAGGTGTTCTAGAGGCAGTATAAGGCTAAAACCAACTGGGCATGATGCGATCACTAGAGATAATAGAACGTCAGAAGGAAGCATTACACAAGTTGAAATTGGTAATTTTCTTGAATATTTCAAGATTGGTATTTTGGGGACCCTGACAACACAATTGGATATCATGCAAGCCAAACAAAAGTAGGTCGAAGAAGAACGGAACCTAGCTTTTTCCTATCCATGCTATAGGAAGAAGCACCATCATAGAGAATGTTCACTAGATATGATACAAACATGCACCATTTGCACTAAGGATCATGCTACGGAAAGTTTCCCATCGCTTCCTGGATTAAAACCAGTCTTCAAGGAAGCTGAAGAGGAAGTGGAACCAGTATATCTGATGAACCAGCACTGTCAATAACAAGCACGACTGACAGGTATGCCTACAAACACTTCTTCATTATTTCCTTCATCATAATATAATTCTTAGCAGCATCCAAAGACATCATGGCAAAACCAACCACCCTTCTCTAATTGGCCACCTCAAGCCTTTTCTATGCCATCATTGCCCAATCAATCAAATTTGTCAAATTCCTCTTATCCTTGACCATTCTGGCAAAGTAACCCCTATCCCTCACAATGGCCCCCTTCTACCTCAAAATCAGAACTAGAAGCCGAATTGGCAATGATCGATAAACCAGCCTATTGGAACAGTTCCTCCATCTCAACCAACCTTACCAGCACCTGACACATTGTAGCAAAATCCTTAATCTAATATACGACCACAACTCCCAGCCTAACCAAATACAAATCCTAACAACAGACCCATCCAGTTAGTACAAATTATTGAGGGTTTGGAACCTGAAGTTGATTC
The DNA here is from genome assembly GCA_000404065.3 of Pinus taeda. Lineage (NCBI taxonomy): Eukaryota > Viridiplantae > Streptophyta > Pinopsida > Pinales > Pinaceae > Pinus > Pinus taeda. Next base: position 91,391 of record APFE031086225.1, on the reverse strand, counting down.
GATAGAATGTAATGAACTTAAGTTAAGATCTGGACACGTAATTACCCTAGATGAGGATAAAAATCTGCAACCTGAAATCAAAGAGACATATCCAGATTAGCCTTCGACTGTAGATAGCTAGCAAATAATGCAAGGAGAAGATATAGTCAGGCGGAAGTATCCTGATCAAATCATAACTTCTTCTCCCCCATTCCTAGAAAGATTGATAATACCTCAACCAATTAAATATCCTGATTTTGATCTTCTGGGTGAACTCAAGAATACCTGTATAAAAATACCCCTCAGCTAGGCTATTTAAGACATTTCAATATATGGTAAAACTATTAAAGAATTTTGTATAAATAATTCTATGAGGAAAACAAAAATAACCCCAACTGTCCATGTTTTCGGGGCTTTGTCTGATTTATTACTAGGCAAACAGACACATGTAAAATATGAAGACCTCGGAAACCCCATTGTCATAGTCCAGATAAATGGCCACTCTTTTCCCAATGCTTTAGTCGATTTAGGGGTAGCCATTAACATTATCACAACAACAACTTGCGAAATGCTTGGCATCACAGCCTTGAAACCAACAACTACCTTGCTGGAACTTGTTGATTGCTCAGTCATTTAGCCAGAAGGAACATTACCAGATGTGATGGTTTCTATAGACACTTGGGAATATCTAGCAGATTTTTTTTATTATTAACCCTAGGAACCAGCTAGATGGACATCCCTTAATATTAAGAAGGCCTTGGCTAGCAACTGTTGATGCTTATATCAGCTGCCGGATAGGTAGTATGACCATAACCCAAGGAAATGATGTAAAGAATCTAGTCTTATACCCTCCCGCTCAACCAAGCCTAACCATTGTAAAAACTTGGAAACAACCTATAACATATTTAATAGAAGATATTTGTTCACCATTGACTGTGGCAAATGCCCTTGAATTCAAAAACCAAACAGATGATGATGTCATTAATACGTTTATCAATCACCCTACTACGGTGTCTAATTTAAGATGTCACATTATCAAAGTAGTGCTTGACAATGAAATTGAAGAAGTTTCCCTGAGATATATTAATAACCAACCAATACCAACAACCATTGTCTATAATAGCAAGCCTATCAAAATTGAGCAAGGGAAGATCCTAAACATCAATAGTAATCTGAGTAGTGGCCAGGAACATAAACTTATTCAAGTCCTTAGGAAATACAAAGGGGCCTTTGCATGGGACTTCCCAAACATGAAATGGATTGACTCTCAGTTATGCATGCACCACATCTACACCGAAAAGGATGCAAGACCCATTCAACAACTACAACATAGATTAAATCCTCATATAAAGGATACTGTGAAAGAAGAACTTCAAAAATTATTAGATGTAAATTTTATTTATCCTATATCTGATAGTAAATGGGTTTCCCCATTAGTTGTTGTCCCCAAAAGGAATGGAAAATGGAGGATATGTGTTGATTACAGAGAAATAAAAAAAACAACACAAAAATACCATTTTCCCCTTCCCTTTATCGATCAGGTCCTAGATACACTAGTAGGGAAGAAATTATTCTCTTTTTGGATGGATTCACTAGCTACAACTGAATTCAGATTGCCCCTGAAGACCAAGATAAAACTACTTTTACCTACCCGTGGGGAACATTTTCTTATAGGATATTTCTTTTTGGATTGTGCAATGCACCTACTACATTCCAAAGATCCATACTGAGTATTTTCACAGACTTGATAAATGAAGGATTGGAGGTGTACATGGATGATTTTACACCCTACGGGGATGACTTTGATAAGGCATTATAGACATTAGAGGAAGTCCTAGAACGGTGTATTGCTACTAGGCTATGCTTAAGTCATGAGAAATGTCATATGATGATGACAGCGAGCCTGATTCTCTGTCATTACATTTCAGCAGCTGGAATTTAGGTAGATCCAGCAAAGATACAGGTAATCCTCTTACTAGCTACTCCCTGCACTCAAATAGAGGTACATAGTTTTTTGGGATTTGTTGTATATTATCGTAGATTTATAAATATTCTTTTGCAGATTGCTACACCTTTATATTTCTTGATTGGGAATGTTGATTTTATATGGATTGATAAATGTTACACTGCCTTCACAAATCTTAAACGATCAGTATCGATAACACCAGTATTACGAGGGACGAACTGGCCATATTTCATCAGACACATTAGATATAACTATTGGAGTTGTTCTTGGCCAAGAAGAAGACAAGAAACCCTACACTATATATTACATCAACAAAAACTTAACTCTTTCCGAGTTGAACTATACAGTCACAGAAAAAGAGTCTCTAGTTGTTATTTATGCTATAAAAAAACTTAGACACTATATAACTGGATATCATGTCTTTCTGTATACTGATCACTCTGCTATTAAATATTTAGTGAACAAACCTATCACAAATGGAAGAGTGACTCATTGGTTACTACGTTTTCAAGAATTTGACATAACTATAAGGGATTGACCAGGGAAGGAAAACCTTGTGGCAGACTTCCTCTCCCGAGTACCAAGAACAGACGATACAGTGGCGGTGGAGGATCAATTCACAGATGAACATTTGTTTGTTGTGGCCATAAAAACACCATGGTATGTAGATGTGATGAATTACTTAGCATTAGGAAAATTGCCCATACATTTGACATCCAAAGAAAGGAAATTGATTGTGCAGTGCAACACTCTTTTCTCCTGGCTTGGAGGATATCCCTTTCACATAGGGGCTGATATGCACATCGATAGGTGCATCAGGGAGGATGAAATTTATGATATCTTAAAATCTTGCCTTGAAGGACCTTGTGGTGGACACTTTGTAGAGTGTAAAACTGGATATAAAATTCTACAAATGGGATACTACTGGCCCACTATTTTTAAGGATGCTAAGAAATTTGTTCAGGCATGCGGTAGTTGCCAAAGGATGGGTCGCCCTGGGAAATATAATAAAATTCCCCTGCATCCACAACTGGTGATAGAACCTTTTGAGCATTGGGCATTAGATTTTGTTGGGTTGATCAAACCATCCTCCAACCAGAAATTGTATATATTGGTTGCAATAGAATATGTAACTAAGTGGGTAGAAGTAGTAGCGTTACCAAGAGAAACAGAGAAAATTATTATTAGCTTTCTTTTCAAATTTTTTGTGAGGTATGGTTTACCTAGAGAAGTAATTAATGATGGGGGGCCATAATTCATGGGTCACAAGATTGTTGCTACATTGAAAAATCATCACATTACACATAGAATTATCTCTTTGTATCACCCGCAGGCGAATGGGCAAGTACAGAGCACCAACAAAGTTATCAAAGTTATTCTAACAAAGATAGTGGCATCACATAGATGAGATTAGACTTCTCAACTGCTAGAGGACTTGTGGGTGTACCGCACAACTTGGATAAACACTACTGGATACTCTCCATATCAGCTGGTATTTGGTAAGGAACCAATTTTCCCCATAGAATTTGAAATACAAACACGAAGGAAAACCCAAGAGGTAGGACCGGAATTAACTGAAGCCCAGGTTAATAGGTTACAAAAAATGAATGAATTATATGAAATTCGACAATTGGCTCTACAACATACTGCACTTATTCAACAAAAAAGAGCCAAATGTCATGATGCCCTTATTAAGAAAAAGACATTTCATGAGGGCGACTCGGAACTTTTATATGATTCCAAGTTCCAAGACTTCTCGGGAAAAATGCAAACTAGATGGCTAGGCCCTTATGAAATAAAGAAAGTACATGACAATGAAACCCTTACACTGGCCACCATTGATGGGCTTAGTTCTTCTTTCAAAGAAAATGGGCATCGGGTATGCCTCTACCAAAAACCACTTACCAGAGAATGTTTCTACCAGCAGATACATGAGGACCCCACCATGCAATTTTTAGCTGAAGAAGGGAATCCCTTGGTAGCTTCACGATGAAAAAATTTATTTCTTCATTGTAAAATATGTAAATATGATTGCTGATTTCATTTTCTTTTCTTTCTTTTTCTTTTTTTCCTTTTCTGATGTTCAAAATTTTGAACAACACTTTTTTTGTGTATTTTTGTTGTTCAAACTTTTGAGCAACACTTTTTTGCGTGTCTTTGTTGTTCAATCTTTTGAAAAACTGTTGTTAAAACTTTTGAACATCACATTTTTGTATGTTTTTGTTGTTCAAACTTTTGAACAACACTTTTTTTGTGTATTTTTGCTATTCAAACTTTTGAAACAACTGTTGTTCAAAATTTTGAACAACACCTTTTTTGATGTCTTTGTTGTTCAAAATTTTGAACAATTACTATTCAAACTTTTGAACAACACTTTTTTGTGTGTTTTTGCTATTCAAACTTTTGAATAATTGTGGTTCAAACTTTTGAACGACTCCTTTTTTGCGTATTTTTGTTGTTCAAACTTTTGAACAACTACTGTTCAAAATTTTGAACAACACCTTTTTTGCGTGTTTTTTCTATTCAAACTTTTGAACAACTATTGCTCAAACTTTTGAACAACACTTTTTTGCATGTTTTTGTTGTTCAAACTTTTGAACAACTGCTGCTGAAACTTTTGAGTAGTTGTTGCTCAAACTTTTGAACAACACTTTTTTGCGTGTTTTTGTTGTTGAAACTTTTGAACATCTATTGTTCAATCTATTGAACAACACTTTTCTTCTGTGTTTTTCTATTCAAACTTTTGAACAACACTTTTCTTCCGTGTTTTGTTGTTCAAAGTTTTGAACAACAATTTTTCTTGCGATTATTTTGCTGTTCAATCTATTGAACAACACTTATTTTCCTTTTGTGTGATTGCTCTTAGCTTACCTCAGCCCCATTTTGTTTTCTTTTCATGGCATGAAGTACACTACTTTCATGAGGGTAAGAAGTATGGGTCCTATTGATGGGAGTTAATACTATTAAAGTTATGATTTTTAATAGGACAATGTCTTGATGATAGATTCTTTTCAAGAAAAGAGACACAGTTACTTATATACTACTCTACTGCATTGTCTTCTGTTGTACCAGACACTGATGGACCATCTTGAAGACCATGCTAGTTCTACTTCTCTTGGTTATAAGCTTCTCTATCTATAATAAATAATACTATGGGTATATTTTTTCTATTGACATATTCAAAATTTTCCACCATCCCTGCTCTTAAGGAGTATCACACCTCCCTCTATTTATGATAAAAATATGTAACAATAGCAAAATTTTGTTTGCAGATAGAGGATAGAGGGTCTCATTAAGAGCAATCCTACCATGCTCATAAGTTTGTAGCAAAGTGGCATTCCCACTATGGCCACCACACCAGGGTTATGATCCATTGGACAACTAGAATATCCTTGGAATAGGAGGTCCCATCACGAGCCAACCTGATCACTCTGCTACATCCCAATGAATGGCGGTGTGGTGATATAGTTACCATGCTAGCACACTGATCTCTTCTATATAACAACAATGTAATTTTCCACTTATCAATTAAGGATCTTGGCACATAGGGGTTAAAAATCAACCCTGCCGAGGCTATGGATGCCTGCTGGAAACAGAGGCTCTGCTTATGGTATTGAAGTTATATTTTGATGCCAATAATCATTATAATACCCTCTTCTTATTATTTCTTTCTCAAATTTCCTTAATTTTTTTAAAACCTTTATGCATGAGAATCATAATGTTTTCTGATCAATCGTATCATTCCCAGCTAAGATACTATCAGTAGAGCATATTTTTGGCATATTTCTGTCCTTTTTCACATAACCTATCATGAAACCAAACCGTCTTATATTTTATTCATAACTACCTTTATACACTCCACTCTCATTATAACCATACCTCAAGTCATCTTGTCATTAATATGCGTACTCTATCTCATTTACTGTCGTACCCTTCACCCTCTTGCCTTGTCATCAAAACAGCACCTCCCTGTCTATTCAGTGTTAGGCGACCTCTCGTTTGAAGGAGGGTGAGGACTCCCATTACACCCTTTCATATGCGCTATAATTATTTTATTGGCTTTTATATGTTACTATAGTATCCCATGACTAAACGGCATGTGGGAATATAATAGTCCTCGAATTAATAATATTAATTCTCATGGAAATGCCTCTTAACATCATGAAACTTAGCCATTACATTTGCTTGTTGTTCTATCTCACCATTGTTGTTCTTTGCTGCATGTTTCTTGCTATTGATGTTCTCTGCTGCATTTTTATTGCCTGTAATCTTTTGAAATTGTAGGAAGAATTCAAGCATTATGTGTGGAAAATCAGTGCACCGATAACCTTTAGTATTGGAAATTTCGGACAAAGCTAGGGAGATTTTGGTGCATGTAGGATGGGTGTCATACTTCACCAGGCTTCAGGCCCCTAACAGTGAAGTTGCTATTGAATTCTTACAGCATTTATGAAATGGGTAGTCCATGGTGAAAGGAATAAGAATAACAATATCAGAAGTTGTAATAGCTGAAGTATCTTGGTTGTCGGTGGAAGGAGATGTATGGCCTAAAAAGCACGTAATGTTTTAATATGTAGTGGAGATTTTCAAAGATGCAGGTGAGGAATTAACCAGAAAGGGTAAGGATGTTCAATCGTCTTCTCCGAGAGAACCATGGCGTGAGTTGGCAAGTGTTGTTCAAAGATACATTACCTGTGATGGACGATGAGATGTGGTAAGACCATGACAACTCAAACTATTATATTTTTTAAAATGAAAGCTCACTGTTAATCTACCATCTTTCTTGAATTCATTGTTGCATGATACTATTGATAGAAGAAGATAGGTTAGGCACCCGGAAACTATAGTTTGCCACCATGGTTTGATTAGACTAATTGTTAGCCATAATCTTGTTCAAAAAAATTTAACATGGGATGGTCTCATAGTGCCTCTAGAGATTAGTCAAGACTCTGTAATCCAAAACTCTGCAATCTTCGAAATTAACCACGAGAGCCCTGTTCCAAAGAGGAAAAGTATTGCTCATTAAAAAATTTAACCCCATAAGAGGAGGTGGTCTGCAAGGTTAAAACTAGCCTAGAGGATGTTTGTAAATGTTTAGCGTAGCGTCGAAAGACCAGCAGAGCCATCCAGACCAATTAATTTATAGGACTCTGAGTCAGAACTAGAGGAACAATGCAATTCTGAGTCAGAACCAAAAGAAAAGGATAATTTAGAGTCCGAGCCCAAGGAAGAGTGCAATTCTGAACCTGAATAGAGGGTAGGAATGTCATTCTGAATCAGAACCTGAAGAAGAATCCAATTCAGAACAAGAACCTGAGGAAGAACATAAGTCAAACTCAGAATAAGAGGGATACAACATTTTGATGATGAATCGGGTAATGAAGCAGGACCTATTCAAACACCACCTATGAACCCCCAAGATGATCTTTTGCAGGATTTTGAGGAAGGGATGGCACAACTCCTAGAAAATTTGAATGCATACATGCAACCTAGAGGATCACTCGATCCTAGCCTTACGAAAGCTTAATCGACATGAGATTCTGGTCATATAGAAATTCTTCCTTCTCCAGAAGCTATAGACCAAGAAGAGGGAGCGAGCACAGAAATTATTCACGAATTCGATAACTAGTCTGGTGACATAGTTATTTTGGAGCATAGCCATGATGAGCAGCAAGAACCCTTAGATACAGAGGGTATCGACAAACCCATTCTTACAAAGAAGGAACCTCAGAAAAATTGGGTAGCTAAAACAAAACTAAAGAAGTTGAGGAAGAAATACCAAAAGCTACAGAAGATGGTTAGAAGGCTACGTCAAAAATTGAACGAAACTGCAAATAGAGAAGCCCAGAGCACTACTCCTGAGGTAGTCACTATGGCCACACAAACAAAAGTATGTGAGGGTAGGGTGACTGAAACCCAGACCAAACCTATTTTTACTCAAAAGGTAGCCACCCAAACAAATTTTTATGCAGACTTAATAGATAAAGTTGTTCAGACGAAGGGTTGGTCCTCCCACAATAAAAGAACTCAAACAGAGTTTGGTCCTCCCATAATAAAAGAACTCAGACTGAGAGCATACCCTCTCACAGCAAAAGCACCCAAACTGAAGAAAAATTCAAGGACACCCCTTCATGTAGTGATCATATTCTTTAGAAGTTACAAGAGGAACTGGCACAAGCCCATCTTGCTTTAAATCAATATAGGAACAAGACAGTTCCTCTGCAGAATTATCAACAGTTGCAAAAGCAACTCATACAGTTGACTATAACAGACTATGAAACTTTTCTAGGTTTAGATAGGTGGAAGAAAGGTTGAAGAAGGTAAAGATTAAGCTCGACAAGGTCATGGATCAGATTGACACCATTTGCTCACTATATTTGGATGTCTTATCTTTTAGGTCTCCTACTATGAACTATGCCCTACTTCTATTGGAAAGATACTTATTATTGAAGATTAAAGTTGTAAAGGCTGCCAAACCAATAGAATTAAAAACAACTAAAGAATTTACAAGTTGTTGTAAAGAACATGAGGTAAATGTTTAGCGAATTCTTTGTGAATTTTATTTACATAATGTTGTATTAGAAGAAGAGATAGATAAGAATCCTAGCCCTTTTATTGGGGACATTCAGTTTCAAGATTTTATTTTGTTCGTAGTTAATCAACTTAAGTGGTTTAAGGCCTATAACTCTTTCCAGAGAAAATAACATGAAATGGATTTATGGGTAAGGAGACAACGTACTCACCATTTACAATTGTTTATTAAACACAAAAGGCTTATGACACAGGAGGGCATAATTAAGATTTTGGGACCTATACATAAGGAAATCATGCTAATAGGAAGGGCATATTTCCTCTCCATTCAAGAAAGGTCCTTGATTGCATCCAAGATGAGATGGACAATCTCAACTAATAGTGTCAAGAAGAGAGAACCATTTAACTATAGGAACTTCAAAGCTTCTAGAGGCCGTTTGCTCACATACAACAATACTATCCTAAGAGAAGGACCATATTAGTTGGGGTGTCGATACAAGAGCCCTATTATTTGGTACCCTCCTCAAGGATATATTTCCAACTATGAGTTTCCTGAAGGACAAGAAGAAACAACCTTTTCTAGTTTGATAAAAAAAACATGGTTTTAGGTCTGATAAAGAAACAGGTTTTCCGGCTTACTCTTTAACTGCACTAGATACGAACTACTTGTTTTCATGAGGGCATGAAACAAGGTAAGTAGGGGAGTATGTTGGACCATAAAATGGGTATAAGTTTACTCTTGATTACACTATATTTTTCCTTCTCTTTATGCATTTGTGCCCTGATATAGTAAGATGTTGATAAAAATTCAATGAGAAATGAATAAAATTGCTTTTGATACTGTTTGACTAAGCAAAGCTAACTTTCATTATTTTTATGTAGAAATTGGCAAAGGGAATAGTTTTTGTTCAAAATATTGATCAACAAATGCTAAATAGAGGAAAAGGAGTGTGTCTTATGCAAACGAATTAAGGAATAGATCAAGAGGATCAATGAAAGTTGAAATGTTGTCTAATAATAGCATTTATCTCTTTTAATTCTTAATTATAAAAGGGACTTCTTGCCCTTTTGAGGGTGGTAATTTTAATATATGAAGTTTAATCTTGAAGAAGATAGTGCATTGTAATGACATTTGAATTTGATGATTAATACATGAATTGAGTTGTTGTTCACTCGTGATATTATGAAGTAGTTAAGCAGTATTCGCTAGCGCCTTGGGCCCAGTCATTGGTGGATTCCACTGATGTTCCGTGTCTTATTAATTTTCCTTTACCACAAGTTTAATTACTCTACTTTACAGTTTTATAGACGATTTACTTTCATTGATGTGGAATTCGTGTGTGTATTTAATTACTTCTTAATTCTTCCAATCGATTTCATTTATTTATGTTGTGGATTGAATTAATCATTAGGAGAAAGTTATTTCTGGTTCATTAAAAGATAGAAGTGTTATTGATTGGATTGTATGCTTTATTCCTCCGCAGTAGTTTAGAATCAGCTAGAAGAACTTTGTTATTGATACAGTGTACTCAGTTGATGTGATTGCAATTATAATCTCTTGATTACAATTGAGTCTTGGCTCTATTTAAGGTTGAGTTTTTATGCTTAGATAGATTATTTTCCTTGAAGTTACAAGCTTGAGATTTATGATTTAATCCATTTACTCTTGTATTGAATTTAATAAATTACCTCAAATCATTACCCTCCATAGATATAGTATTTGCACATATTGTGTACACTCTTGGAACAGAAATGCGTACATAGGTTGATGATTAATGTGAGGAAATTAGGAGTTTTTAAAGACACCTTGTAGCACCCAATAGCCAGTTGGAGGTTATTTCGGAGGAAATACCATAGCACATAAAATTTTGAATGTCGGGTACTATTGGCCAACCCTTTTCAAATATGCACATGAATATGAGAGGAAATCCAAAGTATGTCAAACCACAGCAGTAAGAGAAAGGAAAGCAGCACTCCTGTTGTAGCCAATAAATATACAACAACCATTTAAATAATGGGAGTTAGATGTTATTGGTGAAATAACTCCAACCTCCTCCAAACAACATAAGTATATTCTAACTGCAACTGATTATTTTACAAAGTGGGTAGAATCTATCCCATTAAAGGTAGTTAACACCTAAAACATTACGGATTTCATTGATTAGTTTATAATTACTAGGTTTGTTCTCCCATCAGCTTTAATGTTTGAATGCATCTTACTTTTCTGGAAATGTTATGGTAGAGTTTTCTTTGAAAAGAGTTTCTAAACTTAAATACTCAGCTAACTATTATCCACAAGGTAACGGGTTAGATGAATCTACAAACAAGAACTTGATTAGAATGATCAAACGGATTGTAGAGAAAAATCATAAGAACTAGCATAATGCACTAATATTTGCTCTCCGAGAAAATAGAATCACTTAGAAGGCCTCAATAGGTACTTCTCCATTTGTATTGGTTTATGGGAAAGATGTGATTCTACCCACAAACATAGAAATACCATCTCTCACTTTAGTTCATTTTATTAATGAAACCCCTTCTTCTTCTCTTCGACTTAGACATGGTAAAATCCTTAAATTAGAAGAACAGAGGGAAAAATCAAAAGCAATACATGCTCATCATCGATAGATAGTTAAACCTTCATTTGATACAACATCCACAAGCCCAAGAACTTTTCAAATTGGAGATCATGTTTTTAAATGGGTTAAGGCACATGAGGAAAAAGGTGAACATACCAAATTCCAAAGACTGTGGCTTGGTTCATTTCAAATCATAGAGAAATTAGGCCCATCCACCTTTTTTCTACAAGATTTGTCAGGTAGGAAATACTTTTTACTTGTAACCGGGAAAATTCTTAAGAAATATTTTTCTTAGAAGTTAAACTTTAGTTTTAAAATTTTAGTTTTAGGAAAATAAAGATTGAATAGTATCTCTTTTGGCTGTTGAAACTTTTAAACTTCTGATAATTTACTTGATTTTTCTGACTTCTATAATTAAGAAGAGTAAAAGGATATTTATAAATATGAAATTTCAATAAACCTTATTTCTTTTGAAAGATTTTGAATTTACTAAAGACATTTAGTTTCAAAAAATACTCTTGATTTTATAAAGTATAAATGTTTTTTTATGATTCAAGAAAAGAACCAGTAACTTAGCAAGGGTTCTCTACAAAAAGGTATTTACCAACTCTATAATTATCATCCATAACTCCTAAATGAGCCAATGATTCACCCCATCTGATAAAATTTTCTTTTTTCGCAATGTAATTAAAAATATTCAAAACTTAAAATATAATGAGTCTCATCACGAGCTTGTTTATCATGAACATAGGAAAACAATTTAGACTGATATTACCAATACTACATATCATAATAGGGTAATAGCTGATGATTCAAACAATCAAACCACAAGGGGTCTCATCACAAGTCATCTTGTTCAATTTAAATTACAGCTAGTGAATGACATTGTTACCCTCAGGTTACCAAGCCTGGACAATGGCTTTTAAGGATATTTAAAGTGAAAAGTAATATGAAAAAGAAACAAGTTCCAAGTGAAAGGAATTGGATAAAATTTTGATAAAATTTTGAAATTAGGAATCAATTTTAGATGGGATTATGAATAATTGTTGGTTAAAAGATAACCCTGTCGAGGCTATCAATGCCTGTTGGCAATAGACGCTCTATCTATCATAAATGAGTAAAAATCTGTAAAGCCAATTTTAAGAGAATACCTATTTTATCTTTATAAATCTAAGTATTGACTACTACAAACATTTATGTTTTATCACCTAAAGAGTTGATTAAGAAAAGAAGTGAGATAGGTGAATACTTTATATTCCATAGAAACACTGATTAATTTATAAATCATACAAATTCTTATTCTTTCAAAACTTTTCTTGTTTTGAAAGTTTGAGAAATGTCAACGAAACTAATCAGAGATAGTTGGTTCTCCCAATTGAATTGCCAATTATTGTGCTATGCAACAACCTCCACCTATTTTTATTTATAATACAAATAGAGACCCTTTTAAAAATTGAATTTTTCCCCTTTTTTTTGAATAAAATGGCAACTCTTAGAAAAATTTTGCTTTTCAAAGAGCCCTTTTTGAATCTAATTTAAAGCATATTAAAGTCCTCATCGCAAATTGTAAAATCGCATAATTCCTTAGTAGCAAAGTTAAGCACATTCAAAAAAATACCGATATGTGACTTGCGATCAAACTTTCTATGCGACATCCCAATTTCATATCACATGTCGGAGGATATTATGGCAATAGCTTGATTGTTAGCTATTAAAACTCCGATATTGCGATATATTGATAATGTGATCTTGGGATTTTATGATATTGCATATCGCATATCGTAAGATCCATCAAAGAAAGTTTCATTCACACTATAACTTAAATATCCGATATAGGATTTGACATATGTTTAATAGTATTTTTAAGTTGGACGCAAGTTAGGTCAAAATGATTTAATATGGTTATCATCCCTATGCATGTAATCATGGTGTTTGTCATGGTTTACTAATGCTGGATTCGATCCTGGATATTTTCTTACAAAGGTCATTCATTTCATCAAATCTATTATTTTAAGCAAAAATTAAGTGTTGTTGGTTTTAATAGGAACTCCGCTCAAGCGATGTCCATTCGAAAGGTGATGCAGAAGCATAGCAAACAATCTAGTGCAGAAAGTGAAAGCACGTATATGTCATCCATTTTTACATATATAGTATGCACTGCAGATGGAGGTGCCACTACATGGCATACTATATATACTATGCTGGAGAATGAAAACACTAATGTAACATACATTCGACCAACCACTGATAGTACAGAACTATTAGGAGTACCGTTCAGAGATGTTGTGTGCTCTTTCCGTCACTAAATAGCAAGAGAAGTAACATACCAAAAAATAGGAAATGGCCTCACAAAAACATTGAAGTAAATGAAGAAATCCCTATGGCCAAATTTTCCCCTTCAATGCGGGTCATTTACCCATTTTAATTATGGTCATGAATATAAAGAGTATCAGAATATGTAGTTATTAAAGCTCCCTGTTCTACCATCAAGGTATTTTGATCCACAAAAAGCTGAATCCTGAGAAATTAAGAGGATTTTAGGAGTTTAGAGGACAGAAGTTAGAATATCTTCCACAAGAATTTTGGATTACTGATCATAGAATTGAAACCAAGTCTCAGGAGTAGACTAAGCCATGCACGTTGATGCAGGAGCATTCATCCCAAGGAAAATCATTGTAAATAGTAGACATAGGGGGTCATGCATTTTGGGAAATTAGTTTCCTAAGTCTCAAGTCAATTTAATATTTAGGCTTTAAGTGTGATTTAATTAGATAATTGGAGAATATGTAAATGCTCTCAAAATAAATAAATGAGAACATGAGTGGTAGAAGTCAAATCCAACTCTCTAGGAGCAAGAGAGAGTTTTCAGGAATTAATTAGAGTAGATGTGGATCATTAAGGTGATAAGAAGACTTTTCTGTTTTAAAATATAGGAAAAGATGGAAAGGATAAAATCTCAAGGAGACTTATCTGCCACATACGTATGCATGCAGAGAGCTTTAGGGATTTTTTTAGAGGGGTGATTGGATCCTCCAATGATCCAATCCAATGCATTCTTATAAATAAGTAAACTGAAGAGCGAGGGATCAGAATACTAGTGCATAGGAATTGTTTGATCACATGGATTGATGGTCTAGATGATTTCTTTGAAGGAGGCAAAGCATCGCATCAGCGGGACTATTTATGGAGAGTAAGTCGCGAAGCCTAAATCCATGTTTACACTGAAAAATTAGTGCAAAACATAGTCGGAACTAACTTCCTGATGTGAAATATTATAGAGACCAATTTATAGCCTTATTGGGTACGGAGAAGTAGTCTGATCGGTGGTTTGAAGTAGTCAAGGGCTAGTATAAGGGAACATCGATACGCCGATAGTGATTAAGCACTAATCAACGATCAAAGGTTTGGAAATTAGGAATCAACATTCGAAGAAGGCAGAGGTTGCAGCAGAAGCATGGTGGAGCAATAAGTTATGGAACCAACGACAATCATAGTCATGGTTATATAGTATTTGAAATTTCGCATATGGGGTTCGGAGTGGGAATCCTTTGTATTTCCAAGTATTTAATATTTCTTATGGTTTATATGGTGCAGGCCTTTAACACAAAAGCATGTGTTAGACGATCCGATAGTCAGAGATCAGAGTCGGAGGGGTGATGTTTCATATGTGTATGGCTGTTGAACATTGCAATGGCTGATTGCGATGAGGTTAACCTCGAGGTCTGTGCTAAGTCTGTAACTAAAGCGGGAAATGTGTTTTTGGAGTATTTCCCTTTGTAAATGGATTTTCCCTTTTTAATGGGTTACAAAGTGGAAGAGCATCAAATGAAGGCTGTGAAGGAATAGGAAGGTTCAGGCGGGGTGATTGACGTTCTTTTACAAAAGAATGGTATAAGAAGGCCACTTGACCATTTATGGTCTGAAGGTTTGATGCCATTGTAGTGTTAGACACCTGGGATAGTAGTGGATGCATTATTGTGTTAAATTCATACTGTGGGTATGTGCGGGTGGTTTACCCTGCACCATTAGTGGTATCAGAGAAAATTTGTAATTTGTAAGAAGGAACTTTGAAGTTCTTGGAAGACTATAGCAGTCCTAGGAGAGGACTTGGAAACCAACCAGAGGAAAATCCATTCAAAGTGCAAAAGAATGGGTGAAACAAGATCATGCTGAGATCTTGAAGGTGAGGTAAAGTGTTCTATTTTAAATTAAGAATGTGTGTTTTTATACTAGTGCACAGGTGACTGCAAGAGAAGCTGTGAGAGAAGAACCGAGTGAGTTCCTGAAGACAGAGTAAGCAGAATACTCTAAAAGAAGAAGTGGCAGTGAACCTGAAGAATCCAACAAGAGATTGGACAGAGAGAACAATTGAAGTGTTCTCAAGAGAGAGTGAGAAATTGCAAAAGCTTAGAAGGAGAAAAGACATTTCTCAAGGGGAGGCTCCAGACAGAGGACCCGTGCTTACCAAAAGACTGAGTGAGGAGATCTTGGTGAGGTAAGATTGCAGTGAGGAGGAATAGTTGTTGTAGAGGCTTGTTGCAAAGGAGCTCATGAAGAAAGAAGAGAAGAATATGACTACTGATAGTCATAACATAGGTTTAGAGAGAAGCTACAATAGAGGATATAAGAAAGAGGATGCCAAAGCAAATGGCAAGAGGATGAGTCAAGAAGAAATTGACAAAGAAGTTGCTGAATTAAAAGAACAACTCAATGCATTAAGGAGAATGCTTGAGGAAAGCCAGAGACTAGGTTGGGTCTTGAGGAAGAAGACAGTGGAATGGCATGAGATGTAAAGAAGGCTATAACAAAAGCAAGTGAAGTAGCTAATGGAAAAACTCAAGGAAGCTGAGTTGGAAATAGAAATGGAAGAGTACATTTGTGAAACAGAACAAGAAGAATTTTTGGGAGAAAGTGAAGACTACACTAAAGCTAAAGAATGGGGATCAAGTGAAGATCTCATGGAATATTGGGATAGTTCAAAACATCATGAGAAGATGTTGACTAAAGTTGAAGACTTGAAGACTGAAACTTCAAGTGAGACCAAAAGGTCTGATGATTTTAAATCTGACAATTTATGTGTGTATGTAGGTGAAACATGTAAAGAAGTACAATTGGCTGTTATTGTCGTGAAGAAGGAAGAAGACTAGCAGAATCTAAATTTTGTTCTGGAAAAGGATGAGATAGATAGGCCTCATATACAGTTGGAGAAAGATATCAAGAAACCAAATGAAGGGATTGAAGATATTGAAGAGGAGAAAATCACAAAATTTCTAAATCATCTAAAGGATTTAGAATAGCAAGGGACTGAAGGCAAACTTGAGGAAGAGACTATGTTAGCTGAAAACATAGTAAAATATCATAAATTCACCATGATGATAGGCACAATGGAAATAGCCATGAAATTTGTTGAGATAGTCAAGGAAAAAGAAGCACATCTACTAAAAGATGTTAAGAAGGAAGAAGTTTATGAAAAAGACTTAGAAATGGGAAAAAAACACTAACAAAGGAGTGTTTTACAGAGGATGGATAGTCTTTCGAAGATGTCAAAAGTCTGGAGGAGTACTCTAGGAGAACACAGTATGATGGAGAAGACCTCTTGAAGTAGGGAAGTAGTGATTTTCTATATTAGAAAGACCTTGAGATTACAAGGGTCAAAGGAAGACAATGTTTTAATACTCTAACACAGCATGTGAAGGATGAAGCTGGAAGAAGAGAGCATTGTGATGAAGTGATTTCTAAGCGTGTAGAGGAGATTAAACTGTTGGAGAAACTGATGAGATAACCTAACGGTAGAAAATAAGTTGAAGTTATAGTTTCTGAAGAAGAAGATGTGTCTCAAGTAGCCATGGAGATAGGAAGATGAAATAATTTGTTTGCAGGTTCATTAAAAAGCATGAATGAGTATGAGTATGTGATTAGAGAGATTTACCAGGGATTGTTTGAAGATGGTGAAGAGGTAGTAGGAATCAAACAATTTCAAAGTGAAGATAACCAGTAGCAGGTTAAGGAAGGAGAAGTTCACTACTGTGAACCCAAGCAGGAAGACATCATTAGAATAGATGGTGTGGGAAAGAGACTAACTGACAGTCTCATGAATTTTGCTGAAAATTTAAATCAGCATATTGATGTGTTGACAAAGGAGAAGGAGAAAACAGAGAAGCAAACTAAATTGTTGCCAAAGGAAGATAAGGCACAACAACCTTATGTTTTCAATTTTAACAAGACTTTTGAGTGTGCAGGTTTTTTTGCAAATGCTAGAGGAGATTTGGTACAACTGAACAGCCAAACAAAAGTGAAAGAAGGAGATTCTATGGAAGAATTCAATCCATGGAGTAGAGAAGTTAATTTGCTGGAGAAAGTGCCAAACATTCATGATTCAATCATTAAAGAGGGTAAGGATGATAGGGAGGCAACAAAAATGGCAACAAACCAAGTAGGAGTCAGCATAGGAGTCAACATAACAAGCAATAAAAAATTGGAGGCAAAGTCTACATCAATGTCTACAATGGTAGCAAGCAAAGCTAGTGTAGAAGACAATAGCAACAACCTGGAACACAGAAATACAAAGTATAAAATGGACCAGTTCAAAGATATGCTGGACATAGAAATTGAAGAAATTTGGGAGCTAATGGTGAAGCATTCCAAATGGAGGAAAATGGTAGCAGCAGCAAGAAAGATTAATTAGAGTTTGAATTTGATTGACAAGAAGAAGAAGATAAGAAAAGTGCAGCAGCAACAAGGGAACAAAGCAGATGGACAATTATAGAACAAAGTATGGGATCCAGGAAAACAAAGACCAAAAGGCACATGATCAGGAGATCATGAATATTTTCTACTTTTGTAGTCTGATGTAGGAGCATTTATCCCAAGGGAAATCATTGTAAATAGTAGACATAGGGGGTCGTGCATTTTGGGAAATTAGTTTCCTAAGTATCAAGTCAATTTAATATTTAGGCTTTAAGTGTGATTTAATCAGATAATGGGAGAATATGTAAATGCTCTCAAAATAAATAAATGAGAACATGAGTGGTAGAAGTCAAATCCAACTCTCTAGGGGCAAGAGAGAGTTTTTAGGAATTAATTAGAGTAGATATGGATTATTAAGCTGATAAGAAGACTTTTCTATTTTAAAACAGAGGAAAAGATGGCATGGATAAAGTCTCAAGGAGACTTATCTACCACATATGTATGCATGCAGAGAGCTTTGGGGATTTTTTTAAAGGGGTGCTCAGAACCTCCAATGATCCAATCCAATGCATTCTTATAAATAATTAAACTGAAGAGTGAGGGATTAGAATACTAGTGCACAGGAACCATTTGGTCACATGGATCAACGGTCCATATGACTTCTTTGGAGAAGGAGGAAAAGCATCACATCGACGGGACTATTTATGGAGAGTAAGTATCGCAACCTAAATCCCTGTTTACACTAAAAAATTAGTGTAAAACACAATTGGAACTAAGTTTCGGACGTGAAATATTATAGAGACTGATTTATAGCCTTATCGGGTCTAGAGAGCCAATAGGATCGGCAGTTTGAAGTAGTCAAGGGCTAGTATAAGGGAATGTCGATATGTCGATAACGATTAAGTGCTAATCAATGATCAGAGGTTTGGAAATTAGGAATCAACGTTCGGAGAAGGAAGAGGTCACAATGGAAGCGTGGTGGAGCGACAAGTTATGGAGCCAACGACAATCGTAGTCACAATTATATAGTATTTGAAATTTGATGTATGTGGTTCGTAGTGGGAATTCCATTGTATTCCCAAGTATTAAATATTTCTGATAGTTTATATGATGCGTGCCTTTAACATAAAACCATGTGTTAAATGATCTGATAGTCGGAGATCAGAGTCGGAGGGGTGATGGTTCAGATGTGTATGGTCGTTGAACATTGTGATGGATGATTGCGATGAGGTTAGCCTCGAGGTCTGTGCTAAGGCCATAACCAAAGTGGGAAATGCATTTTTGGATTATTTCCCTTTGTAAATGGATTTTCCATTTTTAATGGGTTACAAATTGGAAGAGTGTGAATCGTAGGTTGTGAAGGATTTAAGATCCCGATAGGAAGGTTGAGGCAGGCTGATTGAGGTTACGTTACAAAAGAATGGTATAAGAGGGCCACTTGACCATTTATGGTATGAAGGTTTGACTCCATTGTAGTGTCAGACACCTGGGAGAGTTGTGGATGCATTATTGTGTTAAATGCATATTGTGGGTATGTGCGGTTGGTTTACCCTACACCACACATCACAAGATCAGGAAGCGAAAATAGATGAATTCGAAAAGATGTGGGATGCATTCAATGACAAACTACAAGATACCCCTAAGGTATCATCAACACAAGAATCCACAGTATTTCAGACCCCACCAGGGAAAATAGTATTGATGACCAATGAGGATCCAAAAACAATTTTCCATGATACAGAGGTAATTCCTGCGGATCCAACTACTGAAATTGTCTTGAATGTAGCAGATATCCCTCCTCTATATGTGTTTTACAACCCTCTTCATAAAATTGTTGTAAAAAGATAGAGGAAGAGGAGGAGAACTGAAATTCCTTTAGAACATGAATTTATTGATGTCCTATGTAAGGACACACAAATAAATCCAGGCGAACATTTGACTCAGCGATCTCAATTTTCCAGATCCTATGCTACAGCAACAATTAACAAAGCAACTGAAGTCTTTGTTTGGATTAAAGAAAAGGATGACCAGATCACACTATTATAATGACAATTAGATGAATAAAGAGCGAGCATGAACCGTCAAGCAGAGTAGCAGTTGCATAATCTACAACAGGATATGGAAGTACTAAGAATAAGTCATGAAAATGACTTATTTGCTAAAAACAAACAAATCCAGGAGCTAAAGAGTGACCTAGCAAAGTATAAGGATATTCCTACTGTAGAGTAATTCATTAATGAGGCTTTAACACCGAATACTTTACTATCAAAGAGAAAGCATCTCTTCCTCCAACATATATCAAATATCATTCCACATCTGAATACTAGTGAACAACTAACAAACATCATTATTGAACAAAGAATTAAGTTCAATGAACTGAATTCTAACATCTCTGATTATATTTATTGGTACGATTCAGATGAAGGGAAAAGGTCAAGTCTCCCGAATATCAATGAAGGACATAAGGATATTCTATTCATTGACTAGGACTCACATGTAAAACAGGTCGAACTAGCAATATCCAGAGCATCGGGTATTTCAAAATGTGTTATCAAAGTAATAAATCACATGTTGCACGCATCCAACTTCCTAAAGGAGAGTGATCCAAAAACACTTCTTAATCTTAAAGAAGTAGATGAGAATTGGAAGAATAAGAGTCAGCTATAGAAAGAAACAATTGAGGGGCTATCAAAAACCAACTGGGAAGAAGTATGGCAACTTTTGGTCAAACCACAGAGTCAGGTTATGACCTTGAATTGCTACTTGGATTCAGTACAGAGAATGCTACCACCTTTACATGATTCTTTATTTGCAGGGTAGTTGAGAACACAATTCGGGATGCCACCACAAGTAAGGCCAATTTCCAACATTTGTGAGCTGAGAGGCAAGGCTAGTAGTGGTGATTAATCAATGAAGACCTGAGTCATTTTTGAGCAATTTTATTTTTGGAAAGTTGGATACTAGGAACGAGGAAGGTTGTTTGAAACCTCCTCATAGATATTTTGTATAAGTTATTTTTAGTTAATTATGAATAGTATTTAAACCCTTCTCATGCATTTAGAGAAGGGTCCAAAATTTTATTAAGAACATTTACAAAGAATGTCTTATCGTAAATTTGTAGATGTCTTGATGGAATCATGGAACATGGTCTTTTCAATCAAATATCCTTTTTTTGATCATTATTGATGTGCTATTGTATTCTTTGAGATACTCATTGGTAGAAGATTGATTGTGGCCTATTGTCACTGGTCAAATGAGTAGAATGGTACACATTTGGTACTAGTATCATGTTTACTAAATCTTTGTTCTAGTATTAGTAATAAGTTTATTTTTTATGAATTGTGTATGAAATTTTTCATCTCTGTTCGAAGCATTAGTTGCACTATTGTACAATATCAAAATAGAGAATGGTTTGTTTTATATGTGAACATTACAATATGCGATATGTTTTTCACATTTCTTTTGATTAACTATCTTTTCAAAGGAAATATCTTACAGTATATCAACTATATATAGTCTGCGATTGATCTATATCATCGCATATTACATAGACATATTGTTATATCGCATAAAACTAGCAATACCCTGGGTTAGATTAAAATAGATTTAATTCAAAGTTTTACATCTTAGAATAAAGTTGTGTTAACTTCTAGTTATTATTTTGTGAATCATCAGAAAAAAAAAAACCTGCAAATTATATAAGACCAAAACACTGGGAAACTAGTCCCATCATACCCACCGAGAGCCACTATCCCAAATGGAAAAAGAGCTGCTTTAAGGTCTAGACCAGGTGGTTATCCCCCTTTTTTTTTCCACAGATTTCTGAGGCCTCAACAAATTACAAGAAAACAAGATTGAAAACTAGATTGAAAAGTTAGATAGGTAGAGAAGACAAACAAGTTAGAGTATCTAATAATAGATAATGAGGATAATGATGATAACAATAAATATTGTAGAGTAGGAGTAAAGGACATTTCTAAGATGGTAGAGAGAGCTCATAGAGTTGTAAGAGATGAAGCTAGAGCTGCTATTGCACCTAAACAAATTATGAAAGTAGTGGGAGATGTTGCATCTAAACTTTTCAAGAGTGTAGTTATTGAGTTTCTTTCAAACACAAATGATGAAGAAGCAATTACCATTGCATCTAATGTTACAATTGTAGTTGTATATGTTTCTTTGTTAACTAAGGTGTGAAGGAAGGGGCATAGTATTAGTGGTGAAGGGATTCATATCATGTAAAATAAATTTAAGAAAGAAAGTGAACCAAAGGGAAACATTGTTATGGATCTTGAATCTCTTGTAAGATTATGAAGATTGTCATAAGAGCTTAGTATTCAGTGTCTGGAAAGATTAGGAGAGTATGTCAAAGTATTGGGTCCAGTGGCTTCATGAGAAGGGGATAGATGTTTTCCATGTCTTGTTGAAGTGTGAATCAAAAGTTGAAAATCCTTCGAATAACATAGATATGTTGTCAGATTTGATGAAGTCGATTTGTGATCTTGCTTCTCATCACAAGTTTGTTTCTTTATTTGTTGACCATTGTGAAATTCAAAAACTTATGTTTGTTCCAAGAGTATGACATATTTTTTATGGGATTTCATTTTTCTTATGTATTATTAGTTCTCTTTAGGTCATGGAACGTATTACACACTTCCCTCTAATGTGTATCCAACAACAATGATATTTCTAATAGGTTGATACTATTGTCGATGGTCGCATATATTATATATTGGGAGATATCATTTCTCAATTTGCGTCCAACATTATATTATACATATAATATCACTACTTCGCATATATACTACCTTTCATATGTTATATATTGACATATAATTCAACCACGTTATATTATTTATGTGCCACGGTATGTTATAATGCAACCAAGATTTATTATATATTATTTATAATGTGACAATGCTACTTTACATATGATGACTCTGAATTGACTTATGTGATCATATTGGCTTTTTATATTGGTATATGTCTCTCTTAATGATACCAAAATTGATTATACTTTGGGTTCATGGAATTAAATTGTATGGATTATCATTATTTATATTGCAGCTGAGATTGCATTTGCATGGAGTTAGAGCTATCATTAGTTCTATTGGTTTCCCACAACAATACACAAAACTATCAACAAATATTTAACTTTATACATGTAGATTTATTTTCCTCTCAATGTATTATGTGTGTTGATATAAATTGTGTGATGTGTTGATATATAACAAGAAGGTTGTGGTATATGTGATTTTAGTGGGTTTGATCAACTGTTAGTAGGTGGAGTAAGGCATGGACATTGTAAAATGCAATCATGTATTGGTGTTATAAAAGAACTAAGGAATTTGTTTATGCACTAGTAAAAGTACTATTGCAAATTTATGTATCAAGATTCTAGGCATAATGGCTCTATATGACACTACGTACATTAGGCTTCAGGCAAGATTACTTAGAACTTTGGCTTTTGTCTTAGGGCTCATAGAGGAGAATAAGAAGCATTAGGTCGAGCCCTTCTAGGGAAAAGTCATCGCCATCTAAAAATACCCACATGATCCTACTATTGCCTTGGTAAACTTTTCTATCATATTCTTGTTATTATCATTGATTTCTAGTGTTATATTAATAGCTTATCACTACAAAGGCAAGGTAGTTCCTGTGTATTCTCTTTAGAGAAGCCTTACTCTTATAGTGTTTTTTTTATTACTGTGGCTCACATTTTCATTGACAAAGGCCTTTTGATGTGGGAAACCATCATAAAATTTCTACATCAAACCTACAATACAAATCATAATTTAGACACAAACTACCCGACTAAAAAGACGAGCCTATTTCATGAACCTACTTTCCGGGCTCTGGATACTTCTTCGTTTGGATGATTTTTCAGATGGTTACTCTTAATTCAAGAGAAGATAATGAATTGGATGATGATGAGGATCTAAAAGGGAAGTATGGACATCATTAATATTGAGTAGTGTTCATATTATAGTTCCAATGTTAATATTGTGTAAAATTGACATATCAACTAGAAGATGAATGAATTCATTGTTTTTCTCTTTTTCCTTCTGGACAATTATAGCGATGGAGTTTTCAATATTCACCTGAACAAATCCTTTATCGGTTTGGAATTTTGAATAAAAGAAATCAAACTCCTGAACCAAAAATTCCATTGGAGGATTTTCTGCAAAATGTATAGTTACTTCTCTCCATGTGGGGATGAACAACGAATCTATAGATAGTTTCCTCTTTATTCCTCATTTTTTATCTTGTCCTATCTTTAATGTCGAGAGAGAGTCTTCTATCATTTGGACCATAATTAACTCAAAGATATAGATATTATATTTTTGTATGTTATTATTTTATACATGCTCTTGGTCCTCAGGCACCAATTTGCTATAATATGTTGATTACTTTTTCTGCAACATTTACACATATAAAGGATTAACATTTGGCATTTTTCAGTTTCTTGACTGTCAAAGAGTATCATATTTTGGAAGGTTTGAACGAATTATTGGTACATGTCCCATTATTCATGCAAGTTATTTTGAGCAAGATGGAAATAATGCATCTAATGAATATGACAAGAGAAACACACAACTAGACTATTAACAAACAAAATATTTTATAAAAGGCCTGATTTAATTTGTTGATAAAGTATAAAATATTTCATTAGGTAACACTTTAACAGAAAGGCTTAAAACATGTGGTAATATCCAATTCACTGCAACACAGGGTATATTAATGAACCAACATTTAATTTTCCATCGAAGAGTCGTACTTCAAGGCACAACACTAGGAATGCTAGGGAAGTACTTTAAAAACCTAAAAAACAAAACCCTATACTACTTGATCACATATTCAGATGTTGGGAATAATACTGAGAGGGGGAGGGGGTGAATCGGTATTTACAAATCAATAACCTTTTCCATTTCATAATCAGATTTATATATGCTACTTCAGTGAAGGGAACTCACGTATGCACACATATGTTCTTATGGCAACCAACGTATATCTAGTGAACTTTTGATTCAGCTAATTCATCATATGTTGATCTTTAATTAGTGCATCAGTACTTTATTAGACAGTAAACAATAGCCATGTGCATTAATAACATAATAAACCATCACATATAAGCAACACACATCAACACCAAGATTTAAGGCGGAAACCCAATCAGGGAGAAAAACCACCTCATATTGTCTCTATCTTCTTTTTAATATAAAGAATAATATGTTTACAATCTTGCACTAGTGCAGACCCATAGTAGTATGCAGACACGCTCCTACAAAAGGCTAGAACCATCTCTCATTCTCCATCTTCTATTGGAAAGGAGCTACAACCCCCTACCTCTTGTACTAGCTAATATGTTTACTACTAAATAGGTGCCAACCTACAAAAGGCTAAAACCTTCACTTTTTATCTAGCTGCTACTAGAAGGGAGCTCCAACCCCCTTATCAAATCACCATCCACTACTGGTAGGAAGATTCAAATTCTTCACTAAAGGTTCCAATGCTCAGTATCTACCAGGGACCACATTCCATAAATTTTCAGACTGGATACTCCTAGGACACAACAACACAATATGAAGGCCACATTTCATCAAATTTTCACACACAACCCATCAGTAAGATTGAAGCTCAAAATCAATCAACACTGTAATATATCCATTGAATATATTTGCAGCAACCAATCACTGAAAATCAATCATCAATATTTGAAACAACCATAACTGAATCAATCAATCATTGAAACCTCTGACATACTGAATCAAACAATCACTGAACCAACCATAACTGAATTAATAAATCATTGAAACCTTTGACATACTAAATCAAAAAATCATTGAACCTTTGACACAACTAAATCAACCATTCATTCAAACTTAATCAAGTTCAACCAAACAATTGGAACAAACAGATCATTGTAACCAGTACATAGATATGAACCCAGAACACTACATCAACAACCAGAACCAACTGCAACCTCAAAAATCATGTGTCTAAATGTATATGTTTCTTGAATGAAGTCAACCTGCATATATATGCTACTTCATTTAACCCAACCTGCGTATACATGTAAAAATTTAATCGTAAAACTTTCTAAATCAAAACTATACCAATCAATGAAATTTTGAAGATCTATTGTCATATTACAGAGTTCTAAACAGATAGCAGCAAGGATCACCCTTATTTCTCAATCAATCAAACAACCAGAATCAATCTCCTTATACAATCAATTTTAATTTTAGATCTAGTGAAGAAATCATTGTCAAAAAATAGAAAAATAACAACACTGATAAGATAGATTAGTCATCTCTAAACAACAACATTTTCTTTTACATACGCTACTTGGAAGAGCCAAACCAACATGTATATGTGCCTTCACTAAGGAAAACCAGCGTATAGATATGCAAATAATAACTTATAACTTCACAGCTATTCCAGACTTCATACATACGAAGATCATAACATATAAAGGATAAAACCATTGTTAGCACTCAAATCTAGCCTATCCATTATCATATCTCATAATGATAAGTCATTATGATCCTGATCCATCATTAGATATCATCCATCATCAAACATTCACGTGCATACTTAGTCTAGATCAAGAAAAGTATGAGAAACCTATAACATGCATAATTGCTTTTGATATAACACTTCATAACATATTCATTGCTTCTGCTCTTAGCCCTTTGATCTTCTCCTCCTTATATAGTTTTAGCCTTTCTCAATACCTCGGACCAAAACAACACTTAGAACCTATGGTATTCTTGGATGGGATCAAATAACCGTTACTCTACTCAATATTGTGGGCTATTATCAAGGTATTGACCCTTGGTATTCTTTCACCCTAATTTCCTTAATTTTTCATCCCATGCGTGCTTTTCCTCTTATGAAACTATGTGCATATGTATACGCTCTTTTTGTACAGTGAAGCCACGTGTATACACTCTTTTTGTACAGTGAACCCGTGTTTATACACCCTTTTTGTACAATGCACCCACGTATATAACGTAACATAACTGGAAACGTCCTTATTATTCAATTTCTTCATTCTGATCTATAGTCCTTTGTTCCATCATCCTATTCTTTTGTACCATTAATTTTTTCCCTCTGAATAGACCTATTATAATGTGATTTTCCATCGTATATTATTTCTAAACTAATTCCTTTCAAATTCCCTACATTTTGTCACATTTGTAACCACAACTGCCATGCATTCTGTCACATCTTATATCTCTCTTGTAGATTCATCTCGTTACGTAGATTCATATACTTACCATATACAGGGGATTTATTTGCTACAAGTGGGTTTCGATCAAGTACAACACATGCAACATAATGCCAACATTAGATTCATGCATTAGTTAATGCCTCTTCTAATCCTACACTCAAAATCAATCTTTAGAAGTAATTCATAAACATTAGTCCTACAAAATCGTTCCTTACTCTACAAAGTGCATTAGAAATCTTCTAATTTATTGAAATAAATGCATGAACTCCCAATTCAATTCCTACAAGAGCTTTGGAATTTTTTATTAAAGATAAAACAAATAAGACAATTAACAAGAATTATGTTTACTTCACTCTTAAAATAATTAATTAAAATAAACATAAAACAACATTTAAGTAACCAAGGGACTCAAAACACATAGGCTGTAAAGAATCATTGCCAATTGGTTGCTAAAAAATACAAACAAGAACCACACAAATTCTTGTACTAATTTCAAAGTCCAAATAAGAACCACAAATATTCCTGCACTCAAGCAAGAATAACAGAGGTTCCTGAACTAAACTAAACAATCCACACCTCTTTGTGCATATGAAATAAAAGTGTGGTTTCAAATTAATTCCAATACATTAATCAACTATGCAAACTTTCACTATTCATAACGAGAAATGATACTTTGTCCTAGTGCCTTGTTAAACTAGAGAACACTTCAGGCAATAGATATAAAGTTTTTTTTTTTTATCTAATACAAGGGACATTGTCACAAAGGGAAAAGAATGATATAAATTTAAGAATGAAGATCAATTTCTAAATAACCATCAATGAATAGAAGACTATTCTCCCAACGAGTCTTCCTATCTAGACCATCATCAACATCATAGCGATTTATTCCATGCATACACCAATCCAAACGAGTCCAACATACAAGTTCTGGAAATGTAATAAATAATGAGAGATACTTATAAGGAAACAATAAATGCTAAATATCTTCACCTTAATAAATTGTTTCAAATCAATGCTACTTCAGCAACTTCAATGTGCAAACAAACATCTTAATGTGCCTTCACAACTTAGAACTAGAGGAAACGTTTGTAATAATAAGCATGCTTTAGACCAAACATATGGATCATTGTTCAGCCTGTGGTAGAACACGAGATCACAAGTCTTGTAAACACATACCAAAACTGTTTCATACAACCTAGATCATTATCCAATAAACTTAGGATTTCAGTGGCCTTGGGTCTATTGCAATAATATATAAAAACACGAGATATCATTGGTCCTTTATTTAATATTAATGAGTCCTAGAGCTACGAACAATATTTTTTTTGTTACTAGTACTTAATCCATATAATATTCAAGGCTTTAAAACTTGGAACTACCAACAACCTCGAGTTGAATCACAAATTCCACTAAACCATGCGTAGAAAGATAAAAATTCAGGAATTAAACTTGCATAACTTAGCTTCTGCAAAAGAAGAATATGTCTTTCTTTATGTGTAAACTTTTTACTTTCTAGATCCAAATATGAAATGATCTCAGATAAAGATTCAATGTGCATATATTAAAAAGGGAGCAGAGTATAAAAAGACAATTGAAGAATAATGCATATAGATATAGCACTTCATTGATGAATACACACACGCTAATGAATCCACACTAAATATGGACCACACAACATTATCTATTAGAGGTGTGTTGAGTTGGATTGGTTGGGCCCTGACCAGCCAGCTCACACACTCATTTAAAGCAATATGAACTAACAGAGAGAAAACTAAATCTTTAGGAGAATATACATTACTGTGAAATTTATTAGAAGGTGTACCAACAATACTTCACTTAAGTCACTAGGGGACAAGTGACCCTAACAACAAGTTGATGCCTACTGACGATTCAGATTTGCAACACAAGTAGAAAGTATACAGTAAAAATGAATATGATCTAGAACATAAAGAAACAATATAAAATATCTAGTATAATAACCCATCTCGAAAGACTTTTGAATGAATAAATATTTTATTAATAGCACATGGTGAAGGAGATCTTCAGATGTTTCTGCAAGTCCCCTTATGTGGGATGGGTCCATTGATGTCCTTGATGCTTCAAAAAATGATTCTCTCGCTCAATATGTAAAAACCCTAGACAAGAATGTGGAGAACTCAAGCTGAAAGAGAAAATACAATAATGTTGACGATGATTATGGTCATGGTGAAAGATAAATAAAAAAGCCCCCTATTTATAGCAAAGTATGGAGTTAATATCGAAAATGTAGAATAATACACTAATATTAACAAAATTTAGATCTTACCACTTGGGATGTTTTATTATATTTATTGGAGAGGGAGATGATATTTAAAATGGTTAAATGCCTTTATTTAGAAATAATTGACAAATAAAATGATTTATTAATTATTTCGCTAGAATTAAGAAATGTGTGAAATCAAAAAAATTATTAAATAGTAATTTAATAACTATTCCAATAACCCAAAGTAAGGAAAATAAAATAAATAGTAATTTATTTAAATATTTTTAGGGGATTTAGTCAAATGTGGCAAGGAATAATTACTTAAATAATGATTTAATAATTATTCCCAGGGAAAATTAGATAAATAATGATTTATCTAATTATTTTCATGGTTTTTCTTATTATTTAAATCAGAAAATAATTTAATAAAAGCGGCTTACTAAATTATTTTCCACAGTGAACGTGATTTTACTATGGTAAAATTAAATCTAGATGGTTTATTTCGATACGCCTAGTTAGAAATGGCTAGGTGGTCAATTTGTGGTGATAACAGATTCTCCCCACATGTATGAGTGTTAGGAGAAAATCATATGACCAAAATATGTTGTATATTACAATTCCACAAGCTACCAGAATGGGAGTTAAAGAGAGAGAGAGAGAGAGAACTGAAGCAACTCAAGGATGGATGAACAATGAAGGGGGTGAGACTTACTAAACTGATAGAAGTCTCATTTTATGTAACAGTACATGCTCTCAAGTGAGGCAAGAGAGGCATACCCATACCCATTGAGATAATTGCATACAAGGAATAACGATGAGCCTAGGAACGTGGGACTGAGCTAGAAAGTACATGATACATGATAAATGAGCATCAATGGGCATAAAATAATACAATGGGTCCCATATACAGAAGGTGCCTAGAAAACCATAGGTGAGGACTAAATACAATAATATATGAGCACATGTTACATAATGCCCCTCAATCTAACATGAGAGAGGGGATCACAACCAAGAAGTCCATGTTGAATAGGAAAGAGCTCTGAAGATCTAAATAGATCATCTGAAGGAGGCACGCATGTTGTGAGCACTGCAAGTAGCAGAAACCGAACCCATCACACTTGTAGAATTACATCAAAGGCTAGATCAACATCTTTGGTCATTCGGGCATTTGGGGGCTACGTGAAGGGTCATCCCCTCATGAGGTCTGGAGCATCACACACACCCAAGAATTTGTTATGAAACCATCTCACAAAAACATACAAAAGATAGATAAACGCCTTCAAAATAAGCCTCTTTGAGGTGGAAACCTCCTTTACATTACACAAATGAACAATTCTTCGATGATACAAATGACAAGACCTTCTTTCTATATATAGGAATAGAATGGGCCATAATATAATCAGAACCGACATAACAATTATAATGTAAGGGCACAACAATAACAATTGTGGGCTTCTATGGGGCACAATAATAACAATATGGGTAATACATGGGCACAAAAATATAATAAGGAGGTTGCAATAATAACAATAAGGGGTTACACCAGTAGTATAGGGACCTAACATGCCCCTCTCCTTCAAAAAGTGTTGTCCTCAACACTTGAGTAGTTCTGGATGCATCTATATGAAATTATCATCCTTCCATGTGGAATATTCAGTGGGTAAGGTCTTCCATTTGATGAGATACTTTGAAACATGGAAAATTTTAGGGGCTAATGTTCACCCTTAGGCAAAATGAAGGGGTTTTAAATTTTTAGTGGGCGAATATTTTGTATCATAGTACATTTTTACAAATAGCCTCAAATAGCCCACCTTATTTTAAGGGAGAGGGTAAAAAAGGTAAATTAGCCCTTGAAATTAGGAGATAAGACCTTCCATTCGCCCTAATTTTCAAGAATAGGTTTTATTTAAGTGAATATTGTGGGCCAAATACCATATTGATAAAAGATGTATGGTAAATTAATAAAAATATAAATAAATGAAAGGTATGGTAAATAAATAAAACATTTTTTATATTTACTCCATAAGTCACCTTATATACATGCAAGGGTGTAAACAAATACAAATATAAATAAAGTGGAGGTATGGTAAATAAATAAAACATATTTTTATAGGTAGTCAAAAGGTATGGTAAATAAATGAAAAATATAAATAAACTAGACGTATGGTAAATAAATAAAACCTCTTTTTATATTTAGTCCATAATCCTCTTTCTATCTATGAAGGCTCAAAAAAGAGGTTTTATTTAAGTGAATCCTATGGGCCAAATACCATATTTGTAAAAGAGGTATGGTAAATTAATAAAAATATAAATAAACGAGAGGTATGGTAAAAAAATAAATCATTTTTTGATATTTACTCTGTAAGTCACCTTATATTTATGAACACTCAAAAAATGCGTTATATTTAGGTGAAACCTATGGGAAAAATACTATGGGCCAAACACCATGGGCTAGATTATTATTAATACCATGCAAGAAAACATTATTAACGATAATATTAGTATTAATAAAAATAAAAATGGCACATGGTATTGACCCATGGTATTCACGTGGAATGTAGCCTATTTAAATGGGGGAATTAAACCAACATAGATCCATCTTTACTCTGGATCTACTAAGCCCCAAGAGGTATCAAATTTAACTACCATAGAGTGAAAAATATTTATCCCTCTTGGGGCTTGGTGGATCAAGAGTAAAAATGGATGTTGTAATTTAGTGTATGTTAAACATTTTAACTTGGTTAAAATAAAAAATAAAATAAAAATCAATTATTAATTTTATTAGTTTTTATAAATTAGTAATAGTAATTTTAAGCTCCAAATTTATGATAACCCGTGGAATTGACCCATGGTAATACCATGATATTAATGTGAGCATAGACTATTTAAAGGGGAAATTCTATCTTAGAACCATCTTAATTCTGGGCCATCCCCCTAAGAGTGGTGGTTCTGGAGTTAAGATGGATATAGGTTGGTTTTTATGATAATGAAGATATTAAATAGACTTAGGAAATTATATTGTAAAAACATCTTAAGGTGAATGGTTAAAGCTAAATTTAGTCACTTCACAAAATTTAGTAAAAAATATCAATATCTCCATTAATATTGGTTTTTATCTTTTTCTGATTTAAGAAAGAAAAAAATCAAAACAATGAAACCTTATTAATCTTTCTGCATCACCCTCATAGAAGATTTCTCACCATTTTTCAAACATTCTCAATATGATATCTTCATGAAAAAGTTTAGGTACTGATGTTGGATTAGTTGTTTGAAAAATAAGTTGGTTTGTACAACCTCTCATCTTTTGTACTATTCTTAGTTTGTCCTAGTGATATGTAGGGGTTGGAACCACTACACCATATTTTCCTAAAAGGTGGATATTGTTCACCAAAAATGAAATTAATCTACATGTTACAACGTTGTTAAAAAATGCTAGACCTATGAGGGTACTAAATTATGCTAATAAGCAATTTAGATGGGGAGAGACGTAATTGAATTTTATTATTTAATTGAAGATTTTCAATTAAAATAATAATAAATCTACATTTATATATTCATATATTGATTGGAAGGATTCTCACAATGGTCACTTCTTTCAATTAGATCCCCTTCAAGCCTTTGGGGTACCTAATACTTTCTTATATAATATAGTTGGGGCTTGCTACTTGTTGGCGTGTTGGGGTAAACAAACTTTGATGTGTTTTTTTTTTTTATCTCGCAGTTGGAGTCTATGGAATAAGAATAAATTTGATAACTTGAAAAAAGTGGTAGCTTGACAAAAATTGTTGAGAAAAGATTAATCTCTCCTACCTTGACAGAACTCGTTGTCAATATCAACACCTACAAGAACTTTGTTGTGGAATATTATCAAAACTAATAGAAGGATATGAAAGAGTGTATTGTAAGAACCTTGACAAACACGGCCACTAAAACTTGGAACATTGTTTATAGGAAGAGACAATTATGTTTCTTTTTCCAAACATGTATGTTAGTATATTATAGTTTAATGAATATGTTTTCTTATTATCATATATGGTTTCATACTTTAAAAAAATATTCGCCAAGACTTCACAATGTCTTATTATTCAGTAAAATATTTGCCAAGATCCTACAAGATTTTATAATTCAGTGAAGGATTCTCCATCACTATACAAGATAATATAATATTGTGAGAGATTCGCCAAAAAAATTATATATACATATTATATTATTGATAAGATCGCCTCCCATTTTTCCTATGTATCATGGTGATTAGCCCATTTATTATACATATAAATTTAGGGTGGTTCTTAAAATTTTCCCTGCTCTGAAATTGATCGATTTCATAGTTGTCGACTTCTCAGTTTTGTGAATGCTTTAGGTTCCAATATGATTTTTCCTTCCTTGCCATGTTCTGGCAATATTGTTGGAACTGGGATCTTTGGCAACTTTTGAATGAGTTCCCACCTTGCTTCGCCATTCTTCCATTCATCCCTTGCTTTGTTTACCAAATTTGGTTGGATAATTATACCAACCTCTACCATTTCTATAACCATATGTTCACTACTTCAGTCATATGGATATCTACAAGGCCTAATTTTTTGAGGAACACTTCCTGGAATCAAATGAATAGCATGACCATGATCACGAATACATAGGAGACCATTGGGAGTCTCAAATACCTTCGAATGATTGTCCAAGGCTTTTTGGAGATCCAGAGAAATAGATGATTTCAATGCGGGAACCATTAGTGAACATAATTGTGAAATTACACCTCATTGTTCTTTCTTTAGAAGCTCTGTCATTCTATTAGAGCTGATTATATTTCCTAGTTTCCCTATGATACCCCTTAATTCAACTTCCTTTGCTTCGATATAAAATTTCATGAAAAGTTCTTGAAAATTAAAATCTATCGTACTTAAGGATTGTAGCCATTGGAATCTTAGTACAACATCAACACCACCCATTGGAATGGAAAGCATTGGGCTATTCAATACATATTCTCCCATGGATAGCTTGATATTATGACACTTTCGAGAGCAATTTATGGTTCCTCCATTTACAACCATCACTTAACACTCTGGTGTTGGATATAGGAAGAAATTCAATTCCTTGGCTATCTTACAATGAATAAAATTATGTGTACTACCCGAATCAATCAATGTTATTACCTTTTTCTTCTTGATATGTCCTTCTATATTTATAGTTGAAGGAGTGGTAATTGCGACAAATGCATAACAAAATATGGCCGGATTCATTTCTTCTTTCTCTAGGGTTGGTTCTTGGTGAGTATCCTTTTCTTTTGATGTTTCTTGATACTTTTCTTCTTGATATTTCATTGCTAGAACCTTCTTCTTCTTGATATTTCCTTTTATCTTGAGATTTTGAGGAGTGGCAATTCCTACCATTGTAATACAAGATACGGTCGTATTCATTTGTTATTTTTATAGGGTTGGTTCCCAGTGTATATCCTCTTCTTTTGATGTTTATTGATCCTTTTCGTTATTAGGAGGCCTTTCTTGTAGAAGCTTTGTCCCACATTCGTTCAAACCTCCCATGTCTTTCTTCAAGTCTTACATGCCTTTCATCTAATATGCTTTCATACCGTCGATATGAACTTCGATGGCATAGATAAAACTATTTATATTTTACTTCTCTAGAATATCATTTATGCTTATATTCAATTTATGAGTGTCCTCAATGTGCTCTGCCATTGAACCCTTCTTTTTGAGATTTATCAATTGGAAAAAGAAGGCGTTGCTCTTTATATCCTCATAATGTGCTATCATTTCCTCCGTGAAAATTGACCACATAACAAGTGGTTTATGAGAGAAAAGCCCTTTATACCATAAAAATTGATCCGGTTCTTAATATGAAGATGCAATAGGTAACTTTTGTAATAGTTACACCTCATGTAAATCAATATATTGCTCCATATACAGTATCCAATTTATCAAATCCTTGCCATCAAACTTCCTCATATCACCTTTTCTTGATTTTAGGAGCTTGATCAGGAAACGACTGTAACTCTGTAATTTTAGATCTCCACGTTCTAAAATTACAACCTGCAATAGCCCTATGACTCCTCTTTCTTGCAAGTCTGATCAAGATTGGATTCTGAAAGGAAGAGTTATGTCAAATCTCCCACAATGACCTAATTATAGACTAGTTCAATAATGTGAATTTGTATGAAGTTCCATGTGCCACTGTTTCAACCTTAGGACCTAAAACCAATACACAAAACCTACAGTCCTTCCATTTTTGTAAATTCTTACAAAATTACAATCTAATGCTCAAAGCGCAAGTTATGATGATTTCCCCAATTCACCTATTTAAAAAGTAATTCAGGAGTTTGCAGAAACCCTAACTTCCTCAAATTATATCTTTGAAAATATTGCAAGACAAGATCTGAAATTCGAACCCAAGCTTCACACCGATTTTGGCTCAAATGGGTTTTAATGTTAGAGTTTGAAATTGCAAAGAAAAAATATTATAGAAAAAATTTTGCGATGACCTGTTTGAGATGAAATTCTGGAGCTTTCACAAACCCTAACTTCCTCAGATCATATCTCTGCAAATATAGCGCGACAAGATATGAAATTTGAACCTGAGGTTCAGAACGATTTCAGTGAAAATGGTTTTTTTTTTAGCTTCTGAAACTTCGTAGTGAAATAGTATAGTGAGAATTCCACGATGACCCATTTCGAGCAGTGAAAGCCTAGAACCCAAAGCTATAATACCAAATGTTATGAAACCAGCTCACAAAAAGATGGAAAAGATATATAAATGCCTTCAAAGTAGGCCTCTTCAAGGGAACAACCTCCTTTACATTACACAAATGAACAATTCTTCTATGATATAAATGACAAGACCTCCTTTCTATATATAGGAGTTTAAGGGTTCATAATATAATCAGAGCCAACATAAAAATAATAATGTAAGGGCACAACAATAACAATAGTGGGCTTCTATGGGGCACAATAATAACAATATGGGTACTATGTGGGCACAACAATGTAATAAGGGGGTTGCACCAATAATAATAATGGGTTATACTAGTAGTATGGGGACCTAACAGAATCACTGGGACAATTGATGAGATCACTAGACCGTCAAGTGTACGAATCTCAATCGTGTGATAAGGAGTTGATTTCGAGCACATGAGAAACAATCAAGTCAAATGGAAATAATGAGTCCCTTTGCTTGATTCAAGGCACCAAAAAAATATGGAATATGGAACCAAGGTACACCACCCTCTAGACTACTCTTCTGGAATAAATGTGTTGAGGTTGACAAAAGAGAGCCCGCCATAGTTAATACAATGTGGATTACTCAATAAAGGCATGACGGAACATAGTAGAGTGATTGATGGACTGACACTAGGGATGATGATGGAAGGAAACAAGATGGGTGGTGAACTAAAGACTTCCCTTGTCAAAGAGTAATAAAAATGGTTGACTTGGCAGCAGTAGAGTCAATTCTGGAGGGGATGATCAATGACTCAAATGGGGGTTCAAAAAAGACAAAGTAGTAGAGATGGAGGCCAAATATGAATTAAATGGGATAGATGTGACACGACGACATAAGAAACATTGTAACGGGACTCAAGGGGACTCAGAACAAACTCCACAAATACAAGGGCGACACATCTGTCATGCTTTGAATAAGGGTGACTCGATGATGCTGCCATGTGGGGGAGGCTCATAGGGGACTATGAGAACATGAGTAAATGATGGTTACTCATGAAAAAAATAGACACATGAGTGAACCAATGCAAAGGTAAAGTGGTACTAGGGTACGTGTAGCTCAAATGAAGAAATTCGATTGCTATAGGCAGCAAAGTGAGACTTCATGGAAAAAATGGCTTCTGAGTGAAGTGTCAAATTACCAAAAACAAAGAGAGGCCCATTATATAAATTGGTGAGAGATTTCCAATGATGCTAAAGATTCCTCGAATGGAGCTAGGGTTTTTTCTTTAAAATTTCTTTTTGCCCCTAAATCCAATTCATTTTCTAATGAGTTGTGGAGAGTTTGGTGAGGAGGATAAGGCCCTAAATATTATGGAGATCATATCAGATAAATTGACCATTAGATTTTGGATATGAAACTTTCAAGTAGGTGGCATTACTTGTATAAACATGGCATTAATGCTTCTTGGAAGGATGGTTTTAGGTGAATAATCAAGGGAGGAAAGGAACAAAGGAATTAAATACTAAAGAAGGTCTAGGATCATACCCAACTACAAATTCAAACATGGGGACTAGGTGGTAAGTGTGGCATCACATAGAGTAGAATTTTTAATTATGTGGTATCAATGATCTACAACATGTGATGTATATATGGTTTTTCGAAGAGGCCAGTAGGACAAACTATCCAAGGAATGAGAGGATAATCAACCATTCCTAGATCATTGGGTTCTAGGCAATTATTTATGCTGATTAAGCAGCCAAGGGTGCCATTATACCCCCAAACATGAGATACTTCTACCCAACATGTGATGATGAAGGGCACTGATTAGGTGGGAATGATTCCCCCTAGCTAGATGATTTTGTGGAGTGCCATTGTGTTCCAAGTGCTCAAATAATGGATTCAAGAAGTTGGCCCTCTTGGAACCATATCCTTTAGAGGATCATGAGGAGATGTAGGGGCATATGTTCACTCTAGCATGCTATGGGCATAGTTTTCCATTTGTTTATGTTATGGGTGTCTTCTTGTGGAAAGAGTGGATAGACACAGTTAGAGAAAAGAAATGGTGGATTTCCAATCTCATTTGTCACTGCATATATGAATTAAATGGACTAAATTTTTGGTTTCAGATACATGGTGTCACTATACCAAAGAGTGGCTTTAGAGATAATGAAATAATACTCATCTAGAAAACATGGTGGTTTAACAACAACAATATCTAAGGGATTGTGTCGTTGAGGTAAGATGGAGGGATGAGTAAGTCAATCATCCAAAGAATGATCTGAAGTGATATGAGACTCTAGAGGTTCTTCTAAATGAGTAGAATAATGGTACTAGAGTCGACACTACCAGATACACTAGGAGAGTTGGGGAGAATCAATTCTCCTTGACTCTCAAAAGAGAATGCCCCCTATCCAAAATATTGTGTGGAAATGTAATGGCCACAAGGTGGATGTGATTCGAATTCATGGGTTCGAAGTAAGGGGTGATTAAACCAATCGACTTCATTATGGATGAAACTTTCCAACTCTACAACATATTGTTCATGGGTCTGTTGTGGAAGGAAGTACACACGATGGTCCATATAATCCCAAGGATAATCATTAGTGGTCAGAGCTTCCATGATGTATTCATCAGAGTGGAAGATGGGCAGACTGGAGGAAGAAGGACCACACGATTACGAAGAGCTACCTAAATCATATCCATGAGAGACAAGGTTCACATACGCATCGTCAAGGTTTGGAGACATATGATTAGTAGATGGAATATCTATCGATGTTGAGACTGAGGTGTTCATCGAATAAGGTTCAACAGGATCACAAGAGGAGACATCAAGGGAGTTTTAAGGCATTGATCCCATGGATGAAAAGTAGTGGAGAATAGGAGTGGCACTATCTGTCATCTCAACATTAGCTGGAGGGATCACAATGGGTGTTTGAGAGACCTCCTATTCTGGTGTAAGAGTTGAACCAAAATCTATGGTAAAGGAGAGGTGGAATCATTACAAGAGGCCTCTAAACAGTGAAGCGCTTGAAGGGTATCATGAAAATATTTAAGGCAAGGATAGTGATGGGGATAGTGGCCATAGTTATCACATAAAGAACATAGGTAGTTTGTGCGTAACGATCATATATTCTCAGGTGACTCAAGTAAGGTGACATGGACCTCAGGAATGTTAGAATGAGAGAAGGTGTCAGTGACCACATCCTTAACATGAGGGAGCTGAGGACAATTATTGGTGGCATGAAAAGAAGCATCAAAAAAAGCACAAGGAGGCAGAGGTTTTGGAAACTTATAAGGAACTGGAGTTTTTATGGGGACCTTGTCTTGGGTTTATTTTTTCAGGCTTTGTCCCCCTCGCTAGATGCTTTCACAACAAGAGTAGGCTCATGTTGAGGTCATTGTAGAACTGAAGCAAAGGAAAGGGTAGGAACAACTGGTTAGACAGGGGTTAAATCAGTGTAAAGTTTCAATTAATTGGGTGGAGTGTTTGTGGTTGGATCAATCTACTAGAGTGGGATAGCCAAGATAAAATTGGGTAAAATAAACATAGCCTTGATAGGTGTAGAATAAATTATAGGAGGTGGAAATAAGAATGGTATCTGACCAAAAGGACAGTGGATAGGAGGAACTACTCCATAATGGTTAGGGCCTAGGGGAATAATTCCTGGTCTAAATGGATTAGGAGAGACACCAGGAGAAGGAAACAATTCTTGAGGAGTAATATCGGTAGGTTGGGTTGAGTTAGGAACAATAATTTTTGGAGGTTTAGTTTGCTATGAAGGCATACTAGACCGTTTATGGGTGGCTCGTGTTTCTTGTGACATGAAAAAATTCAATGAGTTAGGTTCAGAAGGAGTAGGTGGCACTAAGAAAAGTGGAATCTTTATAGACTCCTAGAGAGATAGATGAGACAATCTTACAATAACCCATGGAAGAAATGTTGGACTAAGTGAAGTCTAGGCTTTTGAATCATAGTGCGTCAACTAACTAATTGTGACAATCTTTCCATTATGGGGAAAGCACATCTTACAGTGAACCATAGATGCGACAACTGAAATAGCATAAGTATAACTATGATGAAGTCTAAGGGAGCATCAATGACCTTAATTTCAATATAGACAGTCTTGCCAACAATTGTGACTGGGCAGTTGTGATATAAGCTAAGGCCTTATGAAGGATGACCATCCCAATCTCAAAGAGTGATGGTGGATGGGGATAGATCATGGGAGGCAAGTTTCTTCCAAAACCTAGTGGCCATCACATAGGTGGATGTGCCTTCATCAATGATACATCACTGAATAGTGGCATTTCTAATGGAGATTAGTATTGGAAATGAAACATATGAAGATAGTGGAGGATTTTCTGACTTTTCAACATGAAAAAAAAATATATGATCATCTTGAGGATCCACGACACCCAAGGTAGATAGTAGAACTTTCTGTTGGGATGAGAACGTTTGGAGGACTTCTAGCATTGACAAAGTAGTAGAAGAGTGCACCAAGTCATCTACTATGCTATATGTATGGGTGGCTTTGGCAGAAGCAACATTTTGATGTAACATACCTTTGGGGATATTGGGAATAACCTAAACCTTAGGATGAGGGATATCTAAGGGACCATTAGATGACGAAAGAGGAACGGTGAACACTTTGGGTTAGGAGTCTTTCACTAACTTAATGGGTGGCTTGTCATACTAGTGCGATCGAGTTTGAAGTTTGACATTCTTTTTATTTACCTCATCAAAATTCATCATAAGAATATAATAATCATGGTGACTAGATGATGGAATTGGTTGAGCTGTCTGACCATGTGTAGGTTTGGTGGATATTTATCCTTGGTGAGGGAAAGGATTGGTAAGCATTGCTGTTTGAGATTAAGCAAGAGGGGAAGTAGGGGCAATGGGTTGTGATCCTCAACAAGCTACTTGAGCTTCCCATACTTGCCACATATGAGGTAAAAGAGGAAACTCATGGGTATAATGACCATATACGGCACAAGAAGCATAATATTTGTTCATACAAAGAGCCTTATTTTTCTTGGTTTGATCTCCTTGTTACTAGGTTATGCACCTTGAGGGGCATTGGGTGGAGGACCTTGGTTGCTTTCATTACCTTGAGTCTATTGGTTCCTATTACCCTTCCACTTATTCATTTTCTTGGAGTTAGGGGGATTGGGTACACTCTACTGAGCATACACTTGTCCTTACAGGAGAGGTGGTTGTTGCGGTAGAGGGGGAGCGACCATTGGGGGATGGGGCATTGGTGCTAAAGGAGTTGGAGCACTAGGTTGTGCATAATGATAATAAGGATATGGGGAAATATTGGTATAAATAGCCAGTGAAACATCTCACCCAGGAATTTTTTGATGTGGATGGGGATACACATATGGCATGTTAGAACTTGCATAACGATTTCCCCAAGGGGGATTGGGGGAGGGATAATTGTAGGTGGAACTCGTCCCTCCCTGAGGTGGACCATAACTCATATGAGGTGGATCATATGGTTAGGGTTGTAAAAAGGTTCCAACTATGCCATCCATAACATGAGATGCCCCTGGCACATTAGCAGTACCAAACCGAGGCAGATCAGGTATGACATTGTAAACATAACCTCACTAGGCTTAAATCAGATCAAATATTAAAGCTATTTGGAGTGCTTCTTCCTTAGATTGGGGGAAGTGATAAGCGACATATTTTGTAATGGGTTACCAATAGAGATCTAAGAAGCCAATCCATATAGACTTAGTCTTCGAAGTCAGGAGACCTACACACGCTCCTTCTCCTATGCCATTCTTGAAAATGGTTGAAAAGGCAGGTGGAAAATGTTTGACAGAAAGAACTCAAAAGTTTGATATCAGTATCATAATGGAGAGGTAACTTGAAATATGATGAAAAAATTATGGCAAGAGTCACTAAATTGGAATGGGTTGCTCTTAGTTGGTCGACATACCACTTATTAGAATCTCCAATGAGCATTCATTGGAAAAAATGAAAACAGATGGAGGCTTCAGTAATAGAATTTGATGAACATCACATGTGGAAGGACCGAACATGAATATTTGGATCTTCTCCAAGATTACCTTCAAACTTTGGGATGTCTGAAGGAAGTTTGGTAGATATTTTTGGCCATGTTGGATCTTGGAGAAGAGGATCATTGATGAGCTGGCTAAAATATGGGAGATTTAAACTAACCATAAAAAGGAAGAAACAAAATAAGAGTGGACAGGTGGAGGTTTCGTTGGTGGGGGTACCTTGGTTAGCACCTGAGTTACCACCCTGGTTTCTTGTACTTGCATTAGTGCCTTACATGGCAGCGATATTGGGTTGAGAAAAAATGGAATTTGAGGATGAATTAGATGAATCAACAGAATCAAAATCAAAATTAGAACGATGACTCGATGGAGGACTGGGAGGACGTACTGAAACTTGACGGGGAGGACTAATATAGTCTAACAGGAACTGAGGGTGAGCACCTAGAATTCGACGTGAAAAATTCCTAAGAGATGTAATGATGTCTAAAATAAAGGGCAATGACAGGAGAAAGAGAAACAAATAGAAAGAAAAAACCTAGTGCAATGGTTCCAAGTGTAAACTAATTATTTTAATGATGTTACTCTAATAGAAGCATACATTTCCTATCAATCAAGAAGACCTCTAGCCTATAGTGTTGGCATTATGATGCATGTGTTGTACTTGATGGCAACCCACTTGTAGTAGAGCAACTCACTTGTATATGGTAACTAGATGAATCTACATAACTAGATGAATCTACAAGAGAGATATCATATGTCACAGAATGCATGGCAATTGTGTTTACATATGTGAAAAATGAAGGGAAGTTCAAAGGAATCATTTTAGAAGTAATATGCCAAATCACATTATACCAAGTCTGTTTAGAGGGAACAAAATAATGGTACAAAAGAATAGGATGAAGGAATGAAGGACTACATATCAGAATTAAGAAATTGGAGAAAGATAATGGTTTAAGAAGTATATGTTGGTTCACCTTGTCTAGGTAGTGTATACATGTGGGCTCATGGAACAGAAGAAGCACATATGTATGCATGCACTTTCATATAAGGAAAAGCACATATGGGATGGAAACTCAAGGTTTTGGTCCAAGGTATTGGTACGAGGGTTTGGTCCAAGATATTTAGTCTGAGGTATTTGGTTCGATGCATTGATCAGAAGTTTTGGTCTAAGGTTTTGGTCCGAGGTATTTGATCCAAGGTATTGGGCCAAGGTATTTTGTGCAAGGTATTGGTCCGAGGTATTTGGTCTAAGGTATTGGTCGTAAGTTGTTTTGGTCCAAAGTATTGAGAAAGGCCTAAAAGTATATAAGGAGGAGAAGGTCAAAGGGATAAGTGCACAAGTAATGAATATCTTATGAAGTGTTAGATCAAAAGAAAATATGCATATTATGGGTTTCTGATGCTTTGCTTGATCTAGACTAAATATGCACCTGAATGTTTAATGATGGATGAGATCTAATGATGGATCGGGATCATAATGACTTATCATTATGTGATGTGATAATGGATGGGCTAGATCTGATTGCTAACACATGTTTTATCCTTTATATGTGATGATTTGGGTATGTCTGAAGTTGGGAACTGCAGCGAAGTTATAAGTAAGTATTTGTAGATCTATACTGTCAGGCCAGGCACTAAATTATATGGACTGCTTATTGTATGGAGGAGTAGCTCTTCTATATGGAGAGCTAACTAGGTAGTTACAAGGGACATAAAAGCTAAAAAAAGAAGGAGCTGGCTCTGATACCATGCCAGGTCAGCAGTAACTCCATAAGGAAAAAATGATTCGTGTGTGAAACTCCATTAGGTAGGTCTTCATTATATACATGAGGGAGAGACTGTTCCGTTCATCTCCCGATGACTGTTCATATTTCTTATTTATCTATTTACATATATTCACCCAATCACAAGGATTAGGTGTCAACATATACGCTGGTTCATCTCTTCCAAGTAGCATATGCAAAAGAAAACCTTGATGTTCAAGGATGACTAACCTATCAGATCAGTGCTACTGTTTTGTTGATGTCTGTCATTGAAGTCTTCTTAGATCTGAAATTAAAATTGAATGCATAAAGTGTTTGTGTCTCATTGATTAATTGATTGGGAAAGAAGCGTGATCCTTGTTTCTATTTGTTTAGAACTCTATAATATGGTAGTAAATCTTCAAAATGTCACTGATTGGTATAGTTTGTGGTTTAGAGGTTTTATGATTCAGTATTTTTAGACATATATGTAGGTTGGGAAAAAGGAAGTATCGTAAACACACCGTTTTGCTTCATTAATGGAGCGTATAAATTCTAACACATGCCTTTTGAGGTTACATTTAGTTCTGGTTGTTGATGCATTGTTCTGGGTTTTGATCTGTGTACTGGTTATAGTGATCTGTCTGTTCCAGTGGATTAGTTGAATTTTATTAATTTTATTAAGTTTTGTCAAAGGTTTAGTAATTGTTTGATTGAGTTGTGTCAAAGGTTTGGA
This sequence comes from Pinus taeda, assembly GCA_000404065.3. Lineage (NCBI taxonomy): Eukaryota > Viridiplantae > Streptophyta > Pinopsida > Pinales > Pinaceae > Pinus > Pinus taeda. The sequence goes on along the minus strand of APFE031086225.1, from coordinate 46,995 downwards.
GGTTTCAGTGATTGATTATTTTAGTTATATCAAAGATTGATGATTGGGTTTCAGTTATATCAGATATTGATTGGGTTTCAGTGATTGGTTGATGCAGATGTATTTGATGGTTGTATTGCAGTGGTGATTGATTTTGAGCTTCAATGTTACTAATTGGTCCAGTGTGAAAATTTGATGAAACATGGCCTTCATATTGTAGTATTGTGTACCAGGAGTATCCATTGTGAAACTTTATGAAACGTGGTCCATGTAGGATACTAAGGGTTGGATCCTTTAGTGAGGAACTCGAAGCTTCTTTTCAGTAGTGGCTGGTGATTTGATCAGGGTGTTGGAGCTCCCTTCCAGTAGTAGTTGGAGAACAAGTGAGGGTTGTAGCTTTCTCTAGGTCGGAGCCTACATACTATTAAATATATCGGATAGTAAAAGAACTATGTGGTTGTAACTCCCTTCTACAAGTAGCTAGAGAATGAGAGAAGGTTGTAGCCTTATGTAGTTGTGTGCCTATGTGCTGGTATGAGTCTACACTAGTACCATATTGTAAACATATTTTCTTATTTTTTAAAGAAGACAAAGAAGACAACAGCAGGTGGTTTTCACCCACATTAGGGTTCCACCTTAAATCTTGATGTTCATGTGTGATGGTTTATTCTGTTATTGCTACACATGGTTATTGTTTAATGCTTAATAAAGTACTGATGCACTGATTAAATATCAACATATGATGATTTAACTGAATCATAAGTTCATTGGTTATACGCTGATTACCTTAAGAACAGTTGCGTGCACACACAAGTTACCTCCACTGAAGTAGCGTATATAAATCTGATTATGGAAATGAAAAATTTATTGATTTGTAAACACTAATTCACCCCCCAACCCTAGTATTATTTCGAAAAATTGGTATCAGAGTAGGTCCTTTGACAGAAGCTTGATTGCTTGAAGGAGATTAGTAGTAACAATGGGAAAGAAGATAAAGAAGAAAGCACCTCAAAAGAAGAAGAGATTGTAGGTTTTAACCCCATACAGAAATTACTTGCATACGAATTCTAAAATACGTAAAATATACAATGCGAGAGCATAACACATAAAACACATATGCACAGAGATTTTCCACTGGATCCAAAACCGATACTACCAATTTGATTTTTCATTATTTTCCTTTGAATGTTACAATACATATATATACATGCCGAAGCATCCAATACCGTGGATCAAAAACCATTGCATCCAAAACCATGGACTGAAAACCATTGCATTCAAAACCATGCACGAAAAACATACACAAAACCATAGGTAGGTCCGCCCAACCTAATATAGGGTCCAAAACCAAAATTTTCTAGGACACTACCCCCGACCCCATAGAGTGGGGTTATATACACCCCTCGAACCCCCTGCGACTCCCCTACTACGCAATCGGAAAAATGAAGGGGGGGCTTTTCCCCCCTTCTAACCCCTCGGTTAACTATGAGGGCTAGTCGTGGAAAGAATATAACACAACCCAACATTCTCCAACTTCTTGTTTTCTTTCCATAAGGGGCCACAAGAGAGCTCAGCCATTTATCCAGCCCCGCAATTCCCATTGTTTCTCTACACCAAGAGAACTTGTCAGAGCTCACAGATTTTGTCAATGCATCTGCAATATTCTTCAAAGTGTCCACCTTTACCAGCAACGCCTTTTCTGTCTTCTATCATATCCCTCACAAAGTCATACTGAACATCAATGTGCTTTGTCTTTGAATGATAAGCAGGGTTCTTTGCCAAGAAAATTGCACTTTGGCTGTCATAGTCTATCCTTATAGGTCCTTGTACTAACTCCATACTTGAACACAATCTCTACAACCAAACTACTTCCTTGCTTGTGTGAGTGGCTGCCATGTATTCTATCTTTGTAGCTAATAGTGCCACTACAGATTGTTTCTTACTCATCCAACTGACTACACCTCCAAATAGGTTAAACACATACCCACTTGTAGATATTCTCTGATCCAGATCTCCAGCCCAGTCTACATAAACAAAGCCATGGATATCCAAAACTCTATCTAATCCTGGTCTTCCTTGGTAGCACAAACCATAATCACTAGTGCCACACAAATACCTGAAAACTCGCTTTACTGTTGTACAATGCTCCTTCCTTGGTTTTGACATAAACCTGCTCAATACTCCCACTGTATGTGCAATGTCTGGTCTAGTATATGCCATTGCGTACATCAAGCTACCGACTACACTTGCATATGGAACACGGGACATATCTTCTTCCTCTTCTTGTGTCTTGGGACACTGTTTAGCAGATAACTTTACACCTACAAGAATAGGAACCTTCACTAGTTTACTATCCTACATATTAAACCTCTACAATATTATCTCAACATACTTCCTCTGGTTTAACTATAGCTTCCTCTTTGCTTGATCTCTTTTAATTTCCATGCCCAAAATATAATTTGCAACACCAAGATCTTTCATGTTGAATTTGGAGGACAATTGGGTCTTTAAATCTTGGATAATTTCTTTGTCATTTCCAACCAGCAACATATCATCCATATACAAGACCAAATAAATAACATGGTCACCGTTTAGTTTAAAATATACACAATGATATGCTTCGCTTCTGGTGAAGCCAAGTCCCCGAATAAATGTATCAAATTTCTAATACCACATCCTTGGTGATTGTTTTAACCCATACAAAGACTTCTTTAACTTGCATACCAGTTATTTCCTACCCTTCACTGCAAAGCCTTTAAGTTTCTTCATGTAAATCTCCTCTTCCAGATCCTTGTGAAGAAATGATGTGTTCACATCCATCTATTCTACCTCAAAATCAAGAGCAGAAACAATAGATAAAAGTAATCTAATAGAAGTTACCTTGGCACCAGGAGAAAAAATATTACCAAAATCAATCCCCAACACCTGGGAATAACCTTTTTCTACCAACCGAGCCTTGTATTTCTCCACCTTTCCTTTCGCATTTGTCTTCTTCTTGAACACCCATTTACTACCAATGGGTTTCCTTCCAGTTGACAACTCCACCAGATCCCAAGCCTCATTTTTGTGTAAAGATTCCATTTCATCAACCATGGCATCTTTCTAGAGTTTTCCATCCTCTGAATCTACTTCTTCCTTCACAATTCTAATATCATCATCAGTAATAGATAAAGAAAAATTTGAACAGAAAGCAGATGGACCATACCTTTTTGGCTGCCTTCTTTCTCAAACTAATCTTCTCACACCCAGAGTTTGTGGCTCTTCATCTTCTGATTCCTCCTCTATTGTAGAGGCATATTCTTCTTCCTTTACTCAAACTCTATCTTCTCAGGTTCATTTGGTTGGAATTCATGTTTAATAACATCTTTCACCTCTCTAAACACCACATCTTGGCTATACACAACCTTCCTTGTTACTAGATTCCAAAGCTTATAACCCTTTAAACCATCCTTATACGCAATAAAATGCACTTTTCAGATTTTCTATCCAACTTGGTTCATTTCTCCTTTGGAACATGTACATATGAATCACATATAAATACCCTCATATGTGAAAGAGAGGGTTTCTTACCAGTCCATACCTCTTGTGGAGTCTTATCCTCCAATGCTGATGAAGGTAATCTATTAACCAGGTAACATGTTGTCTCCACTGCCTTTTCCCAGAATTCATGTCCTAACTTGGCACCACTAAGCATACTTCTTGCCCTTTCCATCAATGTCTTATTCATTCTTTTTGCAACTCCATTTTGTTGAGGTGTGTATGGAGTATTCTTCTGCCACGCTATACCACACTTCTTATAGAATTCTTCAAATTCCTTATTACAAAACTCTCCACTGGTATCTGTCCTCAACACCTTTATCATCTTCTCTATCTGGTTTTCCACCAAAGCCTTAAATTCCTTAAACGTGTAAAAGACTTCATATTTCTTCTTAAGGAAATATATCCATGTATTCCTTCAAAATTCATCTATAAATGATACATAGTACATAGACTTACCCAGTGATGGAACCTTCACAGGTCTAAGCACATCACTGTGCTCAATCTCTAATATTTGTTTCGCCCTCTTACCACCAGAGGGGAAACTCACCCATTTTTGCTTCCCATATATACAATTTTCATAGAAATCAAAATCCAGAGAGCTATTTCTCATACCTTCTACCATAGCTTTACCATGAAGTATTCGAAGGTCCTTCTCTCCAATATGTCCAAGCCTTTGATGCCACAACATGGTCTTCTCTCCAGAGAGCATTATATTTTCTGCTCCACTTTCAGGAACCATAAAACTATTGCACCCAGAAACAATAGTGCTACCTTGTAGCTTGTACAAAGTTCCAATTATAACTCCCCACATCAATACCATTTCTCCCTGAACCATCTTGCAGGCATCCTTCTCAAACACTATTTTACACCTGCATCATCCAACTTGCTTACAGAAATCAGGTTTCTGGCCAATGCAGGAATATGTAGAACACCCAGAAGTGATCTAACCCTTCCACCTTGCAACTTCAACTTTACTTTTCCACAACCGATGATTCTAGCCTTCCTATCATCCCCTAAGAAGACATCACCACCATCGTATTTCTCATACTCACAGAATCACTCTCTATGGGGAGTGAAGTGAAAGGATGCACCTGAGTCATTCAACCATGCCTCATGATCTATGTGTGTACTTGAATAAGCCAAGTACACATCCACACCTTCATCTGAGGTGGTTTTCACCTCCGAAGAAGGAGAATCATCACATCCCTTTCCTTTAGTAGGAGCTTTAGATTTACAATCCCTTTTGTAGTGCCCTTCCTTTCCGCATTTCCAGCACACCACCTTTACAGGTTTTCCTGGAGGTTTAGAGCTCCCTCCAGATTTAGATCTCCCACTCGATGACTTATTTTTGTTTCTGTTATGGGACCGTCCTCATACAGATAAGGCATCACCATTCTGGCTCTCCGTATTTTTCCGTCTCATCTCCTCTGTCAGCAAGGATGAGACTATTTCATCAAACTACAAGGAAGTTGCATTGCTACCTATTGCAATAACCAGACTATCCAATGAATCTAGTATAGAACACAACAAATTGATGCACTTATCTTAATCTGAAATTTTAATATCAACAGATGCTAATTGACTTACCACAGTATTAAATGCATACAGATGCTCTATCACCAAATCTCCATCTTTCATCCTCAAGTTATACAACGTTTTCTACTGGAACAGTTTATTCACTAGAGACTTAGATTAGTACAAAGTCCCTAACTTGTCCCACAAAGCCTTTGTCGTAGCTTCCCCTAATACATTCAACAATACTGAATCTGAGACACACAATTGTATTGTGCTCTTTTCATTCGAATCCAACTTCTTCCATTCTTCATTAGACACTCTTGTTGGTTTAGTACTCGGATCTACCGCAATCCATTGATATTTATCCACCAACAAATCCTCCATCTTGAGTTTCCACAACTCAAAACTATGACCATAAATTTCTCGATCTCTATCTTTCCACAACAGAATCAATCCCATAGATCTCCCACAAAACATAGTCTACCACAGGCCCAAGAGAAACCCCTCAACAATAAAGGTGTCCCCTTGATGCCAAAATAGCTCTGATACCAAATGTAGGTTTTAACCCCTACAAATATTACCTGCATACGAATTCTAAAACACAAAAAATAAACAATGTGGGAGCATAACACATAAAACACATATACATAGAGATTTCCTCTAGACCCCAAAACCAGGACTACCAACTTGATTTTTCAATATTTTCCTTTCAATGTTACAATACATATTTATACATGTCAAAGCATCCAATATCATGGACTAAAAACCATCGCATCAAAAACCATGGACCGAAAACCATCACGTCCAAAACCATGTACGAAAAGCATGCACAAAACCATAGGTATGTCTGCCCAACCTAATATAGGGTCCAAAACCAAAATTTTCTAGGGCACTGCCCCAGACCCCATAGAGTGGGGTTATCTTCACCCCTCAAACCCCCTGTGACTCCCCCCTCTACAAAATCGGTGCAACGAAGGGGGGCTCTGGCCCCCTTCTAACCCCTCGTTTAACTACGAGGGCTAGTCGTGGAAAGAATATAATACAACCTAACAGACATATCAAAGGAATTGTGATAGTGGGAGAGACGATTGGCCTTTATGTGGAAGAAACTCTTCAAATTTAGAATCACCTCAAAATGAAGATGAACAAGCAAAAGAACTATCAAGTATGAATTTGTTTTCCTCTGGTGATACATTTCTCTATTCATTTGAAGATTATGAAAGTGACAGTGAAACAACTGAATTTTCTCTTATGGTTGAAGGAGAAAGAAATCAAATAGAGGAAAAATTTAAAAAGCTCAGAGACACAATTAGAGATCAAAAGGATATAATTGATAAAATGGGATGTGCCTACAAAGAAGAAGTTACCAGGTTAAAAGCCTAGTTAGAGGAAGGAAACAAAATAAATAAGCAGTACAAAGAAAAGGAAGATCAAAGTCAAAGGCTATAGGATGAAGTGACATCATTGAGAAATGAAGTGAATGAAAAGGACACAACAACAAAGGAACTTATAGAAAGAAATAGCTAATCTAAAAGTCTTGAACCTATGGTTGTTTATCTAAAAGAAGATCTCAAAAATTCAAATAAGTAGAATGAATAACTACTCCAAGCATTTGAAGAACAAGAAAATGAAGTTCTTGAATTAAGGCAACAAGTGGAAGAAGTAAGAAAATCTGAAGAAATCATGAAGAAGTAGTATCTTGAAAAGGAAGAGAAATATCAAGTTGAGGTAAATATCCGAAAAGGCAAATTAGAAGAAAAGGATAAACCTTTACGATTTCAAGATAGTACTAAGATTTTGGATGATATTATTAGTAGTCAAAGGTCTCCTACCATCAAATCTGGACATGGTTTTCATGAAACTGTTAAAGGAAAATATAGCTCACAAACTAAAGCAAAGAACTCTAGTGCAAAATCTAAAATGCTCGACAAGGAAATAAGAGGTCAACCCCATCAACAACCAAGGAAAGATAGTCTTCAAAGAAAATCATTTACTCCTAACTATGGAAGTGATAATATGTTCTTTCCTCTAATGGACAATGTTGAATGCTTTATATGTCATAACTTTGGACATAATGCAGCTAGATGTAGAAGTAGAATGATTCAAGCTAATAACCGTCACACAGAAAGATCATCAGCTTCTAGGTACTTTAAGGAATATTGTTTTTACTGCAATATGTTTGGTCACAAAGCCATTAAATGCTATAGAGGGAATATGAAACATATAATATTTTATGCTTGTGACAAGTGTGGGCATATAGCAAAAGAATGAGGAGCCAAATTCAGCTAACATACCAAAAGGAGAAAACATCATCATGCTCCAAGGTATGGAAGAAGAAGGATGTACAACCAGAAATATGTGGCATAGCTTAGTATACAGACAAAATAGACTTAGGAGAAATTGAGAGTATGAAATTTCAGTGTTCTAATTCTCATACACAGTTATCATGAAGAAAAGTCGTGTATGTACAAGTGTTCGAAGTGCACAGGTGCGTATATGTTGGTTTGATGAGGAAGTAATGGGACAGACTCAGAAAAATGCTCTGATATGGTTCAAACAATTATCAATTATGTTTTCTGCCTTGATGATTGATGACTACATTCTGTGGATCTTATTTAGAAGTGCTTTTGATCCTCATAAGTTTTTGATGACTTGATGTATATCTGATTGATGATGATGCCTTGATATTTCTTACTGATATATGCAATGATCAGATCTGACAGTGAATAGGTGGCACAAGTTCAGGGGGAGAATATACTATGCTTCTAATTTTGCATTGTTGGCATTATATTTAGAAGTCTTTGGTACCTAATGATCCTTATCAATGGTGATGATGCTTATGTTGCTAAAGTGTTTAAATGATACATCATGATATGTTGCGGTTATGATGATGATAATTGTATGGATTGGGATTACATAGTTGTTATTTAGATCATATTTATGGGTGATTGTGGATGACTTTTGATGATGCATACAATACATATATGTTTCTTACATGGTGATCTTCACAAGGACAAGGAGAGGAACAAATCTTGAGTACACAACTTCATAATGATAAGATTCATTTCTTTTATGTTGTTGCCATCATGCCCTCAAAGATACATAAAGTTCATATGGTGTAGTTATGGTGTAGGATTCCCATAGTTCTTAGCTCTCACATGATATATTGGTGGAGGATTGTTTCCCTTGATGTATCCAGAAAGTTTGAAAAATGACTATGAGCTCATGGTTTGCTACATACATATTTCTATCCCTTTGATGAATACAAATTATGTTGGATACATGGATGATTACTTAAGTTGCATACTGATAAATATTGTTGGTTAGTCAAGAGAATAGTGTTATTGAAGGTCACATGAATACATAGCTATTTGAAGACATGGATATGTGGAGACATGGCTTACCTAGTCACATAATGATGATGAATTCTTACTTTATGATGATAAGTTTGATACTCACACATGTTGATTATCATGGTTGATGCTTATCATATGTGGAGTGTTCCCTAGTGATGATACATGGTTGATATATTGAGGGTTATTGTGGAAATATTATGCAGTTATTAATGATAATGTTATCATCATAGATGATGACTATGGTGTTTTCACATATATATGATATGATGTGAATGAGTTTGTGTTACTACTTGGACATGGAAGGTTATGATAAGGCTCTTTCTACTAAGGAAATGAAGAAAGTTTATCTTGATGAGATCAATAGGATGAGTTGATATCTATACGCGACATATTTTGTCATAGGTTGATGATATTTACATTGTCATATCTTGGGAACTGATGATGGACATATACATATTTTTGGTCAGGATCCTGCTGACAGGTTCTTATGGTGTAGATCATATATGGTGTATGATAGTTGCTAATGACTATCATGGTCTTGTTTACATATTTGGTCTTTGTTATAAATGTCATGTATATCTTTTGATGTAAGGGTCACATAAAGGCCCATGATATAATAATATGTCTGTGTCGGTCATAGCCTTTTAATGAGTCCTTGATGTAATTTGTATCCCCACTATGCATGGGAAGGATGATGTAATAATTTCTATATTTTATTCATCTATAAACAGTTGGTATATCCCAACTTGGTTGGGTAGATGAGTCAAATTTGGTATATCCCCACTTGGTTGGGAGATTGATGTATGTATGAATAATTGCTGATAGGAAGGTCATACTCACATAGTTGAGTTATAGAGTCACGTTCTTCTTTTGGAAAATATTTTTTGAACTCTGCATGTGCTCAGGGCTAGCATGGATGGTATAGTGTATCTCAACATGTACAAAGGGGGGGTTTAATCAGATAATTTAGCATGTGCATAGGGGGAACATGATCAATCTACATATTCATTTGTTTAGATATGAACGTATTCATTTTGGTCAACCATTTTCCCTTCATATCAAAGGGGGATAATATCTTGGTCCACCCTTTGCCCTTGATGTCAAAGGGGAAGAGTATTTTGGTGTTTCTTGTTATCTCTAATAGTTTCTATAGCTTGCAGTAATCAAAACCAACATGGTTTCCATCAAGTACAAAGGGGGAGATTGTTTCCATTATGATGCATGTGTTGTACTTGATGACAACCCACTTGTAGCAGAAAAATTCACGTGTATATGGTAACTAGATGAATCTACAGGAGAGATATCAAATTTGACAGAATGCATTGTAGCTGTGTTTACAGATGTGACAAAATGTAGGGAAGTTCAAAGGAATCCTTTCAGAAGTAATATGGAAAATCACATTATAACAAGTCTATTCATAGGGAACAAAGTAATGCTACAAAATAATAGGATGAAGGAACAAAGGACTACATATCAAAATCAAGAAATTGAAGAAAGAGAATGGTTTAAGAAGTATACCCTACTTCACCTTGTCCAAGTAGTGTATACATGTGGGCTCATGTAATATAAGAAGCGTGTTCATAGTAGAAAAAGCATGTATGGGATGGAAAATCAAGGTTTTGATCTGCGGTTTTGGTCCAAGTTATTCATTCCGAGGTATTTGGTCCAAGGTATTGGTCCAAGGTTTTGGTTTGAGGTTTTGGTCCAAGGTATTGGTTTGAGGTATTTGGTCCAAGATATTGGTCCGAGGTATTTTGTCTGAGGTATTGGTATGAGGTATTTGGTCTGAGGTATTCATCCTAAGTGGTTTTGGTTAAAGGTATTGAGAAAGGCCTAAAACTATATAAGGAGGAGAAGATCAAAGGGATAAGTTCACAAGTAATGAATATCTTATGAAGTGTTAGATCAAAAGAAAATATGCATGTTATGGATTTCTAATGCTTTGCTTGATCTATACTAAATATGCACTTGAGTGTTTGATGATGGATGAGATCTAATGATGGATTAAGATCATAATGACTTATCATTATGTGATAGGATAATGGATGGGCTAGATATTATTGCTAACACATGTTTTATCCTTTATATGTTATGATTTGGGTATATTTGAAGTCGAGAATTGCAGCGAAGTTATAAGTAAGTATTTGTAGATCTATATGTTGGTTTTCTTTGGTGAAGGTGCATATACACGCTGGTTTGACTCTTCCAAGTAGCGTATGCAAAAGAAAAGCTTGATGTTCAAGGATGACTGATCTATTAGACTAGTGCTACTATTTTACTATTGCATGTCAATGAAGTCTTCTTAGATCTGAAAGTAAAATTGAATGCATAAAGAGTTTGTGTCTCATTAATTAACTGATTGAGAAAGAAGGGTGGTACTTGTTTCTATCTGTTTAAAAGTCTTTAATATGACATTATATTTTCAAAATGTCACTGATTGGTACAGTTTGTGGTTCATATGTTTTATGATTCACTATATTTAGAGGTATATGCAGGTTGGGCAAAATGAAGTAGTGTTTACATGCAAGTTTGCTTCATTAAAGGAGAGTATACATTCTGACACATGCCTTTTGATGTTATAGTTAGTTCTGGTTGTTGATGTAGTGTTTCGGGTTTAAATCTGTATACTGGTTATAATGATCTGTGTGTTCTAGTTGATTGGTTGAATTTGATAAAGTTTATGCAGTTGTGTTAGAGGTTCAATAATTGTTTGATTGAGTTGCATCAGAGGTTCAGAGGTTTTAGTGATTGATTGTTTTAGTTATATCAAAGATTGATGATTTGGTTTCAGTTATATCAGAGATTGATTGGGTTTTAATGATTGGTTGATCCAAATGTATTTGATGGTTGTATTGCAATGGTGATTGATTTTGAGCTTCAATGTTACTAATGGGTCTAGTGTGAAAATTGTTAAGAAATTTACCCAAGAACACAAATTAATTACAGAGAATTACTGAGAGAAATAAATATAAAAATAACCAGCAATAACTATAAACACATGAACACACATGTTTATTTGGGAAAACCCCAAATATGGGGAAAAACTCGATCATAATGAAATTTCATTATTCTTGGCCAAAACCCTGGCCAATTCAGCCAAGTGATCCTTCACCGCTCACCTCCAAGCCTTGCATTACAATGAGGTCCTTCCATCCTTTTATAGGCTCCATTACATATAATACCACGGGCAGAATACCATGGGTGCACAATACCATGTGCCCCAAAACCATCATTGTTTAACCTTCTTTGACTCTATCTCGAGTCAAGTTTACCTAACAATTCCCCCTTTAAACTTGACTTGGGGTTCCTTGACTAACTCCAGCCAAACCTGCTAAGTGAGACAATCCCGCTCACTCTATCTCTTACCCCCCTCAAAGTTTTTACCCAGGGTATTGTTAACCCGACATCCCCCCTACACCTAGGTCTAACCCAGACTTTACCAGTGATCACCGAGGCGTACACATCCCTTACCAGGTCTTACAGTAGTATGCCCATTTACATGCAATAATTTTGACTTCATTAATTTTTTTTTTGTTTATTGCTGCTGCTATTCTGACCCATCTTCTCTCAGTTGCGGGCATCCTTGTTTTGTTTCTTTGCTGCCGCCTTGCCAAGTTTAACTGCCTTTAATTTCTGGGATGAATCCTTGAAACCCTCACCTGGGGTGACTTCACCAGGAGGCCTTGATCTGGATCTGGAGTGTGATAATATGTGATGCTTCTTGTTTGGTTGATCTATATCCATTGCATCAGCATTCTCTTCCATGCCACTTGAACTTTTTCACTTACGACCTCGCTAAGACACAAATCTACTCCAAGCTCTCTCTATTGCTACCGAAGGATCCCACAACAACAACTGCTCCTCCTCCTCTTGATCCTCTACCTCTGGTCTCTTCGCATGCAACAACTCTTTCATGGCCGCTACAGATTGCAGCTTCCTCGCCTTCATCTATCTGCCTTTGTAGAACCTTGTTTTGGCTGCATTTAGATTGGATTTGCGAACAAATTATGCATCAATGCTTTCTATTTCTACTAGGCTAAATAACCCTTGGCAACAAAAGCATTTTTCTGAAGCCAATACACAACCTTTGGATCTGATACCAATTGTTAAGAAATTTACCCAAGAACACAAATTAATTACAGAGAATTACTGAGAGAAATAAATATAAAAATAACCAGCAATAACCATAAACACATGAACACACATGTTTGTTTGGGAAAACCCCAAATCTGGGAAAAACCTGATCATAATGAAATTTCATTATTCTTGGCCAAAACCCTTGGCCAATCCGGCCAAGTGAGCCTTCACCACTCACCTCCAAGCCTTTCACTACAATGAAGTCCTTCTAGCCGTTTATAGGCTCCATTACATATAATACCACGGGCAAAATACCATGGGTGCACAATACCATGTGCCCCAAAACCATCACTGTTTAACCTCCTTTGACTCTATCTCAAGTCAAGTTTACCTAACAAAAATTTGATGAAACATGGCCTTCATATTGTAGTATTGTGTACCAGGAGGATCTAGTGTTAAAATTTATGAAACATGGTCCCTGGAGGATACTAAGGGTTGGAGCCTTTAGTGAGGAAGTTGAAGTTTCATGCCGGTAGTGGCTAGTGATTTGATCAGGGTGTTGGAGCTCCCTTCCAGTAGTAGCTAGAGAACGAGTGAAGGTTGTAGCCTTTTGTAGGTTGGGGCCTATGTACTAGTAAATATATCAGCTACTACAAGAACTAGGGGGTTGTAGCTGCCTTCCAGAAGAATCTAGAGAACAAGAGAAGGTTGTAGCCTTCTGTAGGTGTGTGCCTATGTACTGTTATGAATCTACAATAGTACAATATTGTAAACATATTTTCTTATTATTCAAATAAGTCAGAGACAACAACAGTAGGTGGTTTTCACCCACATTGGGTTTCCACCTTAAATCTTGGTGTTCATGTGTGTTTCTTATGTGTGATGGTTTATTCTATTATTACTGCACATGATTATTGCTAATGTTTAATAAAGTATTGTTTCACTGATTAAAGATCAACATATGATGAATTAACTGAATCATAACTTGACTAGATATACGTTGGTTACCTTAAGAACAGTTGCGTGCACACGCAAGTTACCTTCAATAAAGTAGTGTATATAAATCTAATTATGGAAATGAAAAGGTTGTTGATTTGTAAATATTGATTCACCCCCCCCCACCTTCTTAGTATTATTTCCAACATATGGGTGATCTAAAGCCTCAAGCAATCCTACATCTATTATTTTAGACGACCTTCCAAAGAACTTCTTACTTGATGGAATTTGATCTGCACAAGGAAAGTTGTCTAGAGAAAGGTGGAGTAGAGGACCAACTACTTCCCATAGCTAGTCCTATAAGGTGTTTTCCTAATATTGGTCACTACTGTTACCTTTGTCCCGTGATGATGGTCAAGTCTTGAGCTTCTTGGTAGTCAACTACTGCACATAATTCCCTACCATAGGTTGAGTAGCTCCGAGGAGATCTGCTCATATGATGACCTAGCCTAACCCCCTCTGAATCGGTTTTTTGATGCACTTTGACTTTGAGCATGGGATGGTGAAGGATTTTAAGCTCCCTGATATGTCAACTTCTATGTCTCAATGAACACGATCGATGAGTGTTATTGGAATCCAATCCCACCAATCCTGCATCTACATTACAAATATTGTTTGGCTCTTGTACCCAAGTGGGCTTAATCTATTTGTGTTGATTTATCAAGGCGTGGTGTTTCAAGTCTTGGCTTGGCAATGTTAACCAAGCTCATGTTAGGTTAAGGTGTGAGTGTGTGAAAATAATGTGTCAAGTGGATGAGTTAATTAAGCATGTTTCATGATGCCATGTACTTATAAAAGTAAAATGCTGAAATACTATAAATAAATTTGAAAATGACAGAAAAATGAACAATCGAACAAGCCCACAAAACCCCACCCGAAAGGGTTACTAAGAAGTTTAAGTAAGAGAGGGCAAACAATCGACGCAAAGACACATAAAGATGCCAAAAATAAATAATGTCAAGGGATAGGGATGTAAAGGCCCTAATATGATATAAATGATGTAGATAAACAACAAAAATTAGAGGTGAAAAATGCTACAAAGGATAGCTTTGAAGCTCCAAGACCTAGGATGATAAAGGGGATACTAAGGGGGAAAGGGAAAACCAAAACTCTAAATGGAAAAAAAGGTAAATGAAACCTATCCAAAATATCAGAAAAGTAATGGATAAGATCTAAAAATCAGTGGCTAAAAATGTTGAAAACACTCGACTCTTCTCTCAAAAAATATCTTCCTAACAATATGGAGGTGTACTCTAAACCATAGGGGATTGTTTCCTTCCTCAAAGAGATATAGAATGTGGATCCAGGCCTAAGGGAGTCTGAAAACATGAATGAAGTACCCAAACCAGTCTAAAGACAACACTCTCAGTAATTCTGTAAAAAAATTGAAAAAATTACGGAAAAGTTCCAAAACACAGGTAATGACCTATTTCATAGGAAAATATAGTTTTCTAGCCAAAAAGTGCACTCTGGAGCTCACTTATGGGGCTGAAAGGTGCGCTCTACCCCTAGGAGTCTTGATCTGTAGATCTCACATATATTTTTCCATCTCTTGCTTGAATGGTACATGTGACCTGCAGAAAAGACCAGAAACCTACCAGAATCCAAAAATTTGACAAAATAAGGTCTTATACTATAAATATAAATTAAGAGAATGAAAATAACTTAGGGAAACCCTGAAATTTTCTAAAACTTTAGTCGCCTAGGAACGGAGCTATTACAACAATGGAGTTGTCATTTGTTAGTGTGAAATTTCTTGGAAGGTGTTGTAGCGGCTACAACACCCTCCAAAATTTTGGCCTACTTCCCAATTTCGGAGCCTTCCTTGATTTTGAACATGATGGTTGCAAATGATCGAGCTCATCCCATGAGCTCCTGTTAAGTTTTCACACCCTCTTTGCTTGACCAACCACCAGTTGTTCTTTGGCATGTTGATCACTATGTCATGCTTGTGATTTTGTTTTTGAATTTTGAAGGTTTGTCTTTCTGTGTATGATTTTTTACACTCTATTGACATCAGTTGCACTCACACACTAAGTTGTAAACATTGTCGCACAAGTGTCATCATGGCCGATCGAAGACATATTTCAACTGTTGCACTTGTCACTCTCAACCCTTGAGTCAGTCTCACTTAGCATGTGTTGTCCTAGTGGTTTGAAGTGTTTTGTCATCTATTCATGTGAAGTGTGTGCTCACATTGTTGTGTCTACACAAATACGCTTTCTTTCACACTTAGCCAATTTTCCTGAAAATCTGTGCACTGTACAACCCTCCGCCAATTGGGATCAATCTCAGTGATCTTGTACTGTTGTCGAGAGCAATCCAGACCTTCAGACTATCCTCTGGATATCTTGATCTGTGAAAGAAATGAGCTAGCTGACTTACACCCATAATTGGACAGAATTTGTCCCAAAAGCTGATCCACTTTTCCCTCCCTGCAAGATCTCCCATCAGGCTTCCTATTGGTCAACAAGATAAATAACTTGAGATGTAACCACGGGCTGTACTAAGCTCCAAAATTTCATAGAGTTGTCTTGTCCTTCCCATCACTCTACAACAAACCTAGAAAATGCACAAAGTTGTCCAGCCAACCCTTCTTCCCCGCTTTGCAAACAACCCAGGAATTGCATAGACTTGTCCTCACAACTAACCCTTCTTGCCTGCTCTGCAAACAATTTAGAAAATACACAGAGCTATCATGTCTAACCCTCTTCAATGCTCTAAAATCAGCCCAAAAAATGTGCAGAATTATCTAGTTACAAACTCTCTCTCAGGCTTGTGCAGTTTTAACTAGTAGCTCCCGCACTCCTCTAGAAAACTGTGCAGATTTTTCTGGTGGTGCTTCTTGCTACCCACATTATCCTCCTAGATAAATTGCGTAGAAACCACCTGGGTGACCTCCCCAGTTCTTCGTTGAAAGACTACACAGATTGGCTAAGCAGCTCCTCGACACCCCTCGTGGCCTTCCTCCCAAAAATTTTGCAGTTTTGTCGCCCAGTTGGGTTTTGCCCTAAAGTTCTCACTGTTGTCTCGAAAATAAAAAATATGTCTCCTAGAGACATCTACACAGTATATCCTGACAGTGCTTTGGATCCTCGCATCCTGGCCTGGTTGTGCTTTTGCAGTCTCAATGCCTTATCCCTCTCCAAGTCATTTGCACCAAAATGGAAAACAATGCATCATGGTAGACTAGGAGATTTTTGGATTTCATGTCGTCTTGTCATGATTGATTGTGGGAACATGTACATGAATGATACATGGCATGATGATGAATGAGATTGAAAATAAATACATGCTAGAAGACTTGATTGTGGTCACACAAACATATGGAGCACATCGAGCAAGCGAGAGAAAGGGACACATACACATGCACCATCAAGCAAGTACAAGACCATCGAAGACCCCACACTCTTTTCCATGTGAAGGTGAAGACATGTTAGACTAAGATCATATCATCACTCAACAACACAACAACTCAAAACAAGCATCATAGTCAACCAGTACATGTCATCAGTGTCATGTTGATTTGTGTCAAGAGTTGTCTCGGTCACATCACTACTACGGGCCATACTTGTTGTAATCAATGTAACGTAAAGTGGAAGTCCAAAAGAACCACATATGAAATCGAAGAGTCATGTAAGTCTAAAAGTCATAGGAAGTCAAATAGTTATGAGGGAATTCAAAGAGTGACAACAGTTAGTTATACCCCCTTGGCTATATATAACCCCTCATTGTATGAGCAATGGAATTTTCACCTTGGCTGCTCCCACATAGCCTTCAGAGTCTATAGTATTTTCTTTGATGAGCGAGAAGTGGCTCCAATTCGCCACTACTAGGGTTAGTGATGTATGGTGTACAGATGTGTGTTGGAACTTTCTATTAATTCAGAAGCAAGTTAACATGCCACCACATTTTCACATGTATTGTATTCATTTTTAAGACTATTATTTGGATGCTTGTAATACATGTTGCTTTAACTTGTACAAAGATAGTTGAACTATTTAAGTTGTTTTAGTGCATACATTGTGTTATCTCTTACAATGTCCCAAGATGAGGAAGAGATCAAAAGAGGTAACCTCATACCTCTTGCAGTTTAGCAGCTAGCCTTGCTAAACCAGAGAGGGATCACTCTAAGTATTTCATATTCAATGACTAGAAGAAAGATGGGTTTTAGGCTAGATATAAGAGTTTTTGATGAGTTGTTGGAAATTTAGGGTTTCCGGATTCCTGGATGAGAGATGCAAAAATGGAGCTAGGTCAAGGCCTCAATGGGTTGCAGTGGTAGGCATAAGCAAGAGAAAGATAGCGTTGCCTTGTGATGGATCTGAGAGATTGGTCAATGTAGGGTAGTGTCTGAGAAAATTAGAAAGTCATAATGAGCATGTGTGCCATGACTTCATTAATCTAGAAGAATAAATACACATAAATAATTTTCCACATAAACATAGCTTTTACATTAAGAATTCTGCCTATAAACCTATAAGGAAAATAAACTAGGAAAGAAAAACATGTTAATAAAGATAAATTAATTCATAAGAAACTAACATAGAAGGAAAAAAACATCACAAAATCATTGCACACGTATTCCTGAAAAATAGCTGCAACTGCTCCTTTGATTAACTGAGTGAATTACATAAGATACAAATTATCTCCTATTAAGTCCAACCCTTCTCTCTAAATGATAAATGATACATATAGACTAATATAAACCATTTCCCCACCTTCAGGGGTTGAATCCCTAAGTGGTGGAACAGTTTCCAAGAATCTCTCACCAATAAGTGAGAGTGAGAAGGTAAAAAGAAAAATCTTCTCATAGGCTTTGATTTGAGTTTTGCTTCGTTTATGAGGCCTAATTAATCCTAAAAATAACCTATCATGATAATTTATTTCATAATTACATTATCAAACAAATATCTAGTGAAGACATGGTGAGAAAGATTGTTACAGGCAAAAGTGCAGTGCATTTAGGGAAAAACGCAACGCACTTAGGCAAAAGTGCAATAGGATGATGTTGAAGGCCTTCTCTTGATCCAAATTGAGAACTTGATATCTCATTGGAAATATGTGAGTGTCTAGTTTCCATTTCACTACTCCATCATGTGAGTTGGACACTCCAAAAAAGATAAAAATAGATTTTCCCAAGGTTACTCCAAAAACGCAGTGCCTGCTTCAAAAGAGTAGCAGAAAGTGACTTTTTGAGCCCTTTATTGACATTCTCTCTCAATCTATTTGCTGAAAAGTTTGAAAAACTGGATAGATGATAATAATATGTGATTATCTATCCAATGGTGGTGACGTTTTGGAAAAATAAGCTTGAAGGAAAACGTGCAGAACCAAGGCGTTGCGCTTATAGCAGTGTGTCAAAATTTCTGAGTTTTCAGCAAAAATAGGGCTCAAAGATGAAATGATATCTCTGTAACCGTAAATTGTTTGGAAAAATGAGAGAGTTATTTGTATATAAGTTTGTTTCTAAGAAAAACCTCTCTCCTTTTTTGGAAATTCATTATAATTGTCTCGCAACCCGTGCCACAAAATCATGGCTAAAACAGGTAATTAAGATGATTTTTATTTTTTTATTTTCTGACATAGGTCTCCACAAAAGTTGCATATCTCCCAATATATGATACCTATGTAAAAACTGAAGCATTTTTTTTTCCCTTGGTATATTATTTACAAAAACCTCTTTCACTTTTGTCAAGTTCATCTCCATTTGGTCAGAAACACACTTTGAAGAAACACCATCTCTATGTGCCTCAAATGACCACTTGATGAGTTTGTGAGGCATTGATCTCTTTGACTTTATATGTCTCAACTCTTCAGATGTGTGTCCTTAATTATTTTACTTCTTCTTGTCAGTGTGTGTGGCCTCTACTTCCAAGGTAAAAGCCCAAGTCATTAGGAGGAAGAATTAGGATTTAGTTTTGGGAAAACAAGAGATTTTGATAGCTGTGAAGAAATTTAGGGAAATGAAAGGGATAGGGAACTGAAAAAATTATGATAAAGTTTGGGGGATATTTTGGGAGGTTAGGGAGCTAAGGAAAGTGGAAATTTAGTATTTGGGTGAGGGGAAGGGTTTCAAACAAGAGAAACACAGTCCAATGGTTTAGAAAGTGTGCTATGTCTAGGGTTTAGGTGAAAATGATGGAATTTGAGGATTATATTCATAGAGAGTGTTTAGGAAGGTGTAATTATGATAAAAAAAGGTGTATGAACAATAGGACACAAGTTTTAACAAGAATTCACTATGAAAATCATGAAATATTGAAGATTGTTTTCAAAACCCTAGGAGAGGGAAATAAAGCATTGTAATCACAATTAAGAGAACTAAGAGATTATTGAGCTTCATGAGAGACCACCAACCTGTATTTTCTAAACACAACCTAAATATAATGGAATAAGTCACTACAAAGAGGTTTGAAGTGTTGGAGTGAAAACGTAGCAGTTGCCGGGATTTATGAATGAGATGACAAATTTTGATGACTTTGACCCTAATGACCTAATGGTGATAATGAGTTGAATGAGGACCATGATGATATGATTGAGAGGATGATGATGACCTTTTACTGATGGCACATCAAACTGAGTGATAGAAATGACAGGAACATGGTAATTTATAAAGGAGCAACAATAGACATAGACACACTAGCTAGTGACCAAATTTTTATTTTTGAAACCTAATGAAATGATAAAATTTGACCTCAAGACCCTAACAAGCCTTGTAAGAGCATATTTGGTCATTGGTGACTGACATGACTGGAAAGACCTAAAATTCTTGCTCCAGCTGGGGATGGAAGCTCGTTGGTGGTGTCAAGAATACCGTAGACTAGGTATCCTTATCCATTAGGCATGGAGTCAAAAGGAAAAGACTAAAATCAAAAACTCAAAATTGTTTGACTAACTAAATTGTCTTGACTATAAAAAAACATATTAATTGAACTTACTTATGGTAGCAGACCATTGGGATATTAGGGCCTTCACCTCGGGCTTCAAATCTTAATGATAAGCACCCACATGTTGAAAATGTATATACAATCATGTGTGATGATCCCTCCATTGTAACCAATCCAACAATTGGCTACTTACTTTAATATTTCTCACACTTTCCTTGAGCAAGTAGAAAAAACAAAAGCTAGGAAGCTCTGAGTGTCCACTGAAAATGTGTTGATGATCCATAAATACAAGAAAATTCATCTTCCTATTGACTATAGAAAATCAGTGTAAGGATCCTTAAAAATTTGAAATGTTACCTTGTCTTGAAATCTAACAAGAATACAAGCACTCCTTGCATTTTGATCTGAAAGAATACATGGTTGCTGATCCATAAGAAGGCATAGGGAAGTAGGACTTTCTACTACCTAAGTGTTGGTTGTAAATTCCTCAAGCATGAACAACTCTGATTTTATCTTTGGCATACTTTCTATTTGAGACTCATACTCTTCCAATTCATAGTCTAAATGATTCTTAAACAGAAAACATTATTCAATATTATTAAACATGTCATCCATATCCTCTTCATGAAATAAAATAGTCCCTGTTAGTTGATCTCCTTGCAGGAAACCTACATCACAAATTGGCTTACTCACAGAAAAATCTTCTATAGTTTCATCAGTATCATGACAGTCATGATTTAAATCCATATTTTCATTTTCAATAATGGAAGAAATTTCTCTCACACATTCTCGACTATGTGAACATTGCAAACTTGCCTTAACTTGGGTGGTAACATGGCTTTTCAGAAGTTGATCTGCTTCATTTTCAGATAGAGGAGAACACTAAGTTTTATAGAATCAACATTGGCTTGGTGATTTTCATTTTCAAGGTCAGGAATAGGCCTTTATCTATTTTGATCCCAGTCTGTTTCATCCAAGGATGAGGTTTTTGATTATTGTTTGGAGGAAAAACCATAAAGGGATTCTAATATTTCTTCTTCCATATATTCTTCATCCCCATACAAATTTTCAAGAAATTTAATGAAATTTTCAGAAATCTCACAAAATTTATCCATCATTGATAAGGAAAAATTGCAGCTTTGATAATGTTGAAAGAAAATTGAATGAAACTCCTTTAGAGGATATAAACTAGTAGATGGTAGACTCTCATATCATTTCCTCACTATTTCCACCAAGGTAGCCATGAAAATATTCATCAGACAATCTTTAGGAAACTTAGTCTTTAATCTGTGAATGTGAAGATAAAATTTGACCAAATGCAAACTAGCATCTTCTCCATCCTGACCATTAAACTTTCACAGCCTTGTTTGCCAATCTATACAAGGAATATGGTTCACCAAACAAAACCAGGAATATCAACTTAATTCATAGGATCATGTCTTCAATTAGTTGAATCCATATTGAAAAAAATTAAGTCACTAAGAAGTTCTTCAAACTACCTGTTTTTAAACAATGGAGCCGCCATGAAAATTCTAAACCTTTGGATTCTTCAACACTAGAGTCTCCAGGTGAAAGATGCAAAACCTTTCTTATGTGTGATCACTATTAACCATCAATAATCATATATGATCATTGGCATTCTTTCCCAGGGAAGATATGATCTTACGTTCCCTAGCAACAACGTCGTAATGTTATCCTCTACAATGTCCAAGGTTGAGGAGGAGATCAAAAGAAGTAAACTCAAACCACTTGGAGTTTAGAAGATAGACCTGCTAAACCAGAGAGGGATCTCTCTAAGGATTTCATAATCAATGAGTGGAAGGAAGATGGATTTTAGGCTAGATATAATAGTTTCTAATGAGTTCTTGGAAATTTAGGGTTTTTATATTGCTCGATTAGTGATGAGAAAGAGCATCTAGGTCAAGGCCTCAAAGGGTTGTAGTGGCAGGAATAAGGAGGAGAAAGATAGAAGTGTCTTGTGATGGATCTGAGAGTTTTTTCAATGTAGTGTAGGGTTTGAGAAAATTAGAAATCCATAATGAGCATGTGTGCCATGAATTCATTAATCTATAAGAAGAAATATACATCAACGATTTTCCACATAAACAAGGCTTTAACATAAAGAATTTTACCTATATAGTTGTAAGGAAAATCACTGGGGAAAGAAAAACATGTTAAGAAATACGGATTCATTCATAAGAAACTAACATAGAAGGAAAACAACATGACAAACTCACTCCACATGTATTCCTAAAAAAATAGCTACAACTTCTCCTTTGATTAATTGAGTGAAATCATAAGACACAAATTCTCTCCTATGAAGTCCAACCCTTCTCTATGAATGAGAAATTATACATATAGACTAAGATAAACCATTTCCTCACCTTCAGGGGTCAAATCCCTAAGTGGTGGAACAGTTTCCAAGAATCCCCCAACCAACATGTGAGAGTGAGAAGGTAAAAAACAAACTCTTCTCTTAGACTTTGATTTGGGTTTTGATTCATTTATGAGGCCTAATTAATCATAAAAACAACCAATCATGCTAATTTATTTCATAATGACATCATCAAACAAATATCTAGTGAAGAGATAATCAGGTGAAGAGGTCCTAAGAAAAATTGTTATAGGCAAAAGCATAGCGTATTTAGACAAAAACATAGCGCACTTAGGAAAATTCGTAGCACCATCTTGCAGGAGAAGTTTGAAGGCCTTCCCGTGCTCCAAATTGAGAATTTGATAGCTCACTGGAAATATGTGACTGTCTAGTTGGCATTTTAGTACTCAATAAAGTTATTTGGACACTCCAGCTAGGATAAAAACTTATTTTCCCAAAGTTTATCCAAAAACATAGCGCTTACTTCAAAGCAATGACAGAAAGTGACTTTTGACCCCATTTTTGACATTTTCTCTCAATCTATTTGCTGACAAGTTTGCAAAATCAGATATCTTAGATTCTGTTAACACCCAGGTTGTTCCCTATGACTCCCAAAGGAATACGGCCAGGGAAACCACTAACCAATCTTTGGATTACAGCTCCTAGCCTAGCTGTAATCGGAGAGGGCTCTCTCTATAAGGTTTGTCTCTATTCTATGGTGATATTAGGCTAGTTATGAAGTAAATTTTTTTTGTTTGTGTTTGGTTGGAAGGATGGTTTTTCTGTGCTTAAAGTGAAGATCTGTAGATGAAGTTATTCCATTGGGCAGTGGAGTCTGTGGCTGTTGGTTTCTTGAAATCTTGAGTTTGAGCAGCTGGAATTACAGGGCCATTTAGATACTTCATGAAACAAACTTGAAATTGTGATGATGGAGTGTAAACAACCAGTGAAAAGCAATTAAGAATTTTGCACTAAGCTGGGGTGTGAGAAAGAGATGTATTCCTCAGGAGCAGACTTGAATTCCTGAAACAATAATCACTGTGAAGATATAGTGTGAAAAGGTAGCAATTAAGAATTACGCTTTCATTACTATAACTGAAGAAAAACATTCAAAATAGCTTAGATTGAGTTCAGGGTAATCTGT
>APFE031086225.1:2127-22950 GCA_000404065.3 Pinus taeda | reverse complement strand
TCCTGGAACTATTCTTTTTCCTTGCTATTAACTGTAACACATAGGAAACATGAAAGAAATATGAAAGATAATAAAACACATAAAAAAGAGTTATAAGAGAAACTTATTGTGCCATGAAATACGCAGGAATCCTGCACCTTTCAGCTAAACACCAGAAAACATCAAGCAACATAGAGCTTTTGAAATTCCATCGTCTTTTGTATTACTTCTCTGAGAGTTATAGTAAAATAACAGTAGAATAGATATGAACAATCCTTTACATCCAACATCCAACCCCTGCTAACATATGCGAGGGGGAATATATAGAAGTCTTTCATACAAAATATCTCAGGAATTGAGTCATCTGAGAGGTAAAATGTCTTCATTAACTCGTACAGAAATTGTAGATAAGAAGTTATTACAATCTTTAATACAACATAAATGCTCTTTACTCCTGTCAGAAGATTTTGACCTTTGGAGCTCACTGAGTCGGTTGAGCGCTTTGTTATAACTGCTGACTGACGTGTCTGTGCAACTCTGTCCTCCTGTAGCTTTTCGGCCCTGTCACCTGTGACTGCCAGTGCTGCTGTGGTGGCCGAATATTTGTGCTGAGTTGGCTCAGCCTCTTTCTGCATACCTGTTGATGTGTCCTTATCTTCCTGTGTATGAAAATTTAAATATTTTCAAAAAAGAAACAACATAATTACTGACTTTGATTTAACAGTAATTGTATCAAATTATTCCACACTTCCTGTGTAGGCAATTGATGCCTCAAAATTGACCCCATGGTCTCATCTGCCTCTGTATACTTGTAAAAATGGGGAGGCTCATCAAACAAGTGAGTGATTTCATTCATTATGAAGAATAAGCTCTCCACCCTGTTGAAGAGGGTCTGTCCTGTTGCTGGCCCTGTTTCTGCTGAGGTGCTTGCTGTCTCTGCAATCTGATTGGCAGCAAAAGTATTGACTCTCTTGGCATATTTTTCATGTGAGAGTAGTCTTCCTGATGGCTCTGTCAGGCTAGGAAGACCTCTATTCTGTAATGCCATGAACCTTTCCTGGAAATTATTGATATCTGCCTGCATGTCCTGGCTTCATCTTTCCAGGGTTTGAACCAGGTTTCTTAGGTTAAGGACCCTTTTGATCATTGAAATGGCCTCAGTCCTGTTGCCAATTCCCATTTTGATCAGCTGGGAGCTTGTCCTGTAGTTCAACACATTTATCATTATGGTGGCAATCTCAGGCATGTTGCCTAGAGATGCCCTTGCCCTTTGGATTTCTCTGTGTGCTTTTCCAATGAGCGCCACTTGCTCATGAATGGCCTCAATGTACTCCCACTGGTCTGTGATGGACTGGCCAATATTGCTGCATAGGATCCTTTTGAGCTCAGATGTCACCTTGTCCAGTGTGAGCTCCTTCTCTAGCTCATTTATTCTCTTTTTAAGAGCCTTTACCTCTCTTTCTCTTTCAGCCACATTCTTCTTGGACTTGTCATATTTCTCATTGATTTTAGCGAGAGTGTCTTTGGCCTGATTCAACTCTGACATTTGAGACTCCAAGGCTTGAATCTCATTCCTCAGCTTTTGCATGTCAAGGCTTTCAGCCTGCTCTGTTATTGGTGCTGAGGTGGACGGTGCTGCCTGTTGTGTCTGCTGACTGGGAGGAGCAGTGGTTTGAGGAGCTTGCTCCAGATTAATTGTTTCTGGAGGAGGATGTGAAGTTTGCCCTGCCTCCTTTTGCTGCAATGCTGCCTGAAGGGTAGCCTCTGATTCTTGCATCTTCTCTTGTGTGTGGATGAGCTCTTTATATAATGTAACCAGCATAGCAGCTGCATCCTTATCTTGTCTAAGCTGGGCAATATCTTCTGTTTGAGGATGAAGAGTTGCTGGGATTTTTATCATTTTCCTCAGTGCTGCCATATCAGCATCCCTCAGCTTCAGAATCTCCTGCACTGCCTTGACATCTTTAGGATCATGTCCAAGCTCTATTATGATTTCCTCTAGAGCCTTGATCCTGTTGTCCTTTGCTTGAGAGGAAGCCCTTTCTAGCTCAAGTTGTGCAGTGGTGTTATTCATGCTATTTTGTAGCCTATAGTTCACCAAGGTTTTGTATGCCAAGGTGGCATACACCATCTCACCTGTTTGTTTGTGCAACTCAATCTGATCCATTGGGTGGATGTCTTTGGACAGGACCTCAAGGTTGGTCCTAATGTAATCGGCAGCTGACTGTGGTTGCTGCACTGCTGGTGTAAAATGGCTCATTATCATTTTCCCCTCATGTGCATCATATGCAGACATGAGTCTTTGTTGGTTAGTGGGAGCCATTTTTAATAGATGATTATATAATTGCAGCCTTAAGGGTTCATTTCTCTTTTTGATGTCCTTAAATTACTCCTTGATGCTTTTCTAACTTTCCCTCTGTTGGCCTGAGGAGCTAACTTCTCCTCCTGCTGCCCTTTCTTGTTCTTACTGTAAGGAACTGGCTGAGGCCTCCATGCTGGGCAGGCCTGTACCTGAAGTCTGCTCTATTTGCATTTCTTCTTCAGAGAAAGGGTTTAACCTTTGCCTCTTCTCCCCTTGAGTTGGTGAGGCAGTAAGGGGAGTCTCTCTATCCCTTTTCCTGTTTATGTCCTCTCTTTGTGGGGTTTGGAGGACAGAAGAATCAATCCTTGAATCTTGCCTGGGAGGTGCCATTTGTGTTGGCTGCTGCTGTGTGGACATTGGGGCCTCTGCTGTCTGTTCTCCCTGCCCTGGCTGATCCTTTTGTGGCTGTGGTACCTGTTGCTCCATCTCTTTTTCCTTGCCTTTGCTGGGAGCTTGACTTGTGGTTTGGACTGCCTCCTGATGTGCTGTGGAGGATGAGGCAGCTGCTCCTGCTTGAGGTTTTGGCAGAGAGAATACCTGTGCAGGAAGTTCCAAGTCAGCCAATTTCAGAAGATGTCTTCTTGCTCTCTCATTCAGTTCTTCTTGTGTGACAGGTTCCTCCAGTGTGCCCCTTTTCCATTTTGGTTGATTTGCATATTTTTCAATGTGAGGCAAACTTACATGGTCATAACTAGAGAGCCTATATTTGACCCTTCTGAATGATATGGAGTGATTGGGGTCATAGGGTTTCCAGAGGAAACTAGTCTTCAGGCCAAGACATTCTAGCTTTCCATCAGCTTCTTTCCAGCCTTCCTCCCTTTTGTTCAACACAAGGTGGCCCAATTGATTTTTCACCTTCAGCTGTGCCTTTTTGCCCTTGCCTGAGAAGTGTATCATATCAGCATTCCCAAATTGCCTGAAGTATTTAAGGGCAAATAGTCTCATGGGCACATATTTGGGCAATCTGTATGGGGGTAACTCACAACCATATATTCTGATTACGGTGTAGTTTTGGTAAAAATACCAATCCCCAATGCTGTACACTTTTGACAACTGCAGGATTCTCTGCATCTCATCAGTCAGTCTTGGAGGAGGCGAGCTTAGGAACAGAGACATGGCTGGGTGGATGAAGAGGTCTATAAATTCATAGTAAGTGTATGGAGAGTAGGCTCTGCAATGAAAAACTGAGCTCCAGTACACTACCGACCTTGGATTGCCTTGTGCATCCATTATCTTGACAATGAAGGAGAATTTCTCATGCTGATAGTATAGAATTAAGTGGTAGATGTAGGAGGTGTATCTGAACACCTTCTCTCTTGACAGGTTCATAAACTGTTCATGCATCTTATCTGATATGTATGTGGCATAGTCATAACAGATTGGAGTTTTTCCAGGGGAAAACATAGTCATCATCACCAGTATAGTCTCATCAATATACTCAACTGATTTGTACCCCAAGATGGAACTGATCATATCTGCAAGATCTACACCCAATTGATTGAGGTAACCAGCAAAGATAGGAGGATATTGCACAGTGTCAGAGTTGATAAACAATTGGTTGAGCTTTGTGATCTGTGCATCTGTCAGCATTCTAGCTCCTTGGTTTATCAGATCCAATAAAGACAGGGGAACCAATTTCTTCTCAGTTTTAAACTGCAGCATCTCTCTAATGGCCTCAGGGGTCATGTAGAATACAACTGAGCCTGAAGGGTCAAGCACAACTCTCTGAGTGGGATCATAGCATACAACACACAGATGAATTAGGTCAGGGAATTGGTTGACCTGAGGGAGTCTGAAGATTGGGAGGAAATAATCCCAAATGCCTAATATGTCTGTCCCATCCACATGTTTGGCCTTAAGCTCATTTAGCAGGTGGAGGTGGAACTTGCTGTGTGTTAAAGAGTCCTCTGAGATTTGGTAATCCAGGTCTGCCAAATCCTGCCACTCCAGCTCTCTCTGAGGGGCATTCAAAGGGGAAACATTGAGGGCCACAGGTGCAACTGGAGTCTCCATGGTTACTTAGACTCTGATTTGTATGTAGACTGATGTTACTTAGACTGGGCAACAAGAGCACTGCCTGAGTGAAGAGGTGAATTTGAGAAATGGAGGATGTCAGGGTAAGATTGCAGCAATTGAAATACTGCCCACAGTTACTTGAGAAGGTGAATAGCTGTCTTCGGAAGAGCCTTTTTAATAATTGGGTGCAGGTACCAGGTTTTCTGTTCACGACTGCACGAACAGAATGCAGGTTTTAACGAGAATTTTGTTTAAAACAGGCTCTGTTATTGAATTTTGACCATTCAATTTCAAAATGGGAGCTTGGCGCAGGGTGTTGCCCGGTGAATTTTGCGTATTTTAGTGCCTTAAGTGATTTCTCAGTTATTTGCTGACAAAAACCAAGTTTAGAGAAGACTTGCAAGGATAAATACCTGGTAAACTTGATGGTCCGGGTCATGAATGCAGGTGGGTAGGCGCGCCGAAGATCTCCAGGTCGATTTGAGCAGGTTGGTGCAATTGGTCGTAAAATGCATGCAGAGGGTGCAACAACATTTTTTGCAAAAAGTGCAAAAAGAATGCGAAAATTGACAAAATATGGCTTTTTTGGGACATTCGCGCCTTTTTCGGGTGACGTCATCATGATGTCATCAGGTGGGTCAGGGTAGGATGACGTCAGCATGACGTCATCAGGTGACCTGGCGGCCTATGAGTGGTCCATGGGGGTGGTGAGGTGGCAAACAGGTGGAGCAATGGCGGACGAAGGTTGCAGACGTGGCAATGACGCAGGTAGTGACGTGGCGCTGACGCAGGCAGACGGATTGGCAGAAAACCGGAAACCATGGCAGTATCGTATTGCACTGCTTTTGATACGGAAAGGAATCTGTCAGAGGGGGCTCCGATACAATTTGGGGGCGACGCGTGGACCCCGCCTGACGTCAGCCTCTGACAGATATCGGACGATATCTTTCGGACGTCGGGGCCGGTCCGATATTCGCGTCAACCGTCAGATGAAAAGTGCTTGATTGGACGGTTGACGGGCCGATGACTTGCACGGATGATACGGCGTCGGGCGGACAATAAACTATTATTTTCCTTGGGATTTGCGCCCGGTGGGACCCTTCGAAATATCAATGAATTTCATGGTTTTTCCAATGTTTTTCTTTATTAAATCACGCATAGCCGAAAAACTTTAGGATAAGGCGGAAAACTAAGGTTTTTCAACGTATTTTGCAAATTTAGCGCATGGCTTTAAGAACTTAGGCTAAGTGGGTTTTTTATGCAATTTCATATAAAAGCGCAAATGGGTCCCGAACTTAGGATAAGGAGGACAAAGTGGGTTTTTCCATATATTTTGCATTTTGAGCGGGTCTAAGGGTGAAAAAGGGTTTTCTCAAGGTTTCTTCGGCAAAATGAAGGGTTGGCTAAGTAGATGAGTTTCTGAAGGTGAAAAAGAGGTTAGGCTTGGTTCTCAAACTGACCAGATGTCAATTTGATTCCCTGGTAGTGAATCATATGGCTATAGTGCCAAGGAGGGGATATTTATAAAATGCTTAGGGTTTATACACCATGGTGTTATAATAGTAGGGAAAGGGTAACATAGGGAGTTAGATAATAAAAGTTAGAGGTTAATTTGGAGGGAGAAGGTGAATGAGGAGTGATATTACTAAGTTTTCTTGAAAACAACTTAGTTTAGGGAGTAGATCAAAATGAAAAGAATTTTGCACAAGAAATGTGGCTCTCAGGAATCAAGAACCAACATAAAACCTTGAATTTCTTTCATAAACACAACTGGTGGAGGGATGTTAGTAATGAGTGATGAATCAGTAAAAAAGGGAAGTTAGACATGCTTCATTATGTTGTTTTCCTTGTATTGATCAGCAAAATTCAGCTTGGAAGGAACACCACTTCTGTAACCCCATCTACCTACCCAACTATTTGCCTAGCATTTTTTGTTTCTTCTTGGAGGGTGCACTTGGACTTGCAAACCCTTATGTGCCTTTTCTTTTTCATTGAATTTTTTCCTTTGATTTCCTATCTAGCACTACCCTTATGTCTTCCAAGGCCCCAGATTAAGCAGTTGGGAACCTTAGCTTTCTCTGCCTAACTACTGATCTGCCAAGATTAAACAGTTTGGACAGACTTTATTTCTCTATTCTACAACAGAAAATTGAAACATGGCATGATCCAGATTAGACTGTTGGAACATCCATCAAAATTTAATAAACATGAAGGCATGTACACACCTTGCCTTTCCTTGGAAATATGGGATCTTTGTATCAGCAAAGCAGAGCATATTTGGCATTTGAGTTTGCCAATCATGAAATATGAAACCTATTGGTATAGGTATCCAATAGGTTCTGAGGTCATTATATATACAATGGTGTTGATTTTTTGGAAAAAGGAGCTGTGAGGAAATAGCACAACATCTTGAGTTTTTGGAAAAAGGAGGTTTGAGGAAAAAGCGCAGCACCAAGGTGTTGCGCTTATAGCATTCTGTCAAAATTTTTGGGTTTTCTGCAATAGTAGGGCTCAAAGATGGAGATATATTGCTCTAACCATAAATATTTTTGGAAAAAAGAGAGAGGTTTTTGTAGATAAGGATGGTTTTAAGTAAAAACTCTCTCCTTTTTGGAAATTCATTTTCATTTACTCATAATCTATTCCAAAAAATCACGACTAAAATAGGAAATTAAGTTGAAATTGTTTGATTTTTTGACATATGTCTCCAAGAAAGTTACATATATCCAAATATGTGATATGTATGTAAAGACTAAATGTGGGTTTCTTCCCTTTGTATATCATTTACAAAAACCTCTTTCACTTTTATCAATTTCATCTCTATTTGGTCAGAAACACACTTTGAAAAAAATTGTCGTTGTGTGCAGCAAATGACCTCTTCATGAGTTTGTGAGGTACTGATCTCTTTGATGTTAGATGGATCAACTCTTTAGACATGTACTTCATTATTTTGCTTCTTATTTTTAGTGTGTTGGGTCTCTACCTTGAAGGTAAAATCCTATCTCACTAGGAGGAAGAATTAGGGTTTAGTTTTGGGAAAACAAGGAATTTTGTTAACTATGAGGAAATTTACGAAAATGAAAGGGATAGGGAACTAGAAAGATTCTGAGAAACTTTGAGAGGATAGTGAAGGAGGTTATGGAGCTAAGGAAAGTGTAAATTTAGGTACTGGGTGAGGGGAAGGGTTTCAAACAAGAGAAACATAGTCCAATGGTTTAGAATGTGTATTATGTCTAGGGTTTAGGTGAAAATGATAGAATTTGAGGACGGTTTTGATAGAGGGTGTTTAGGAAGGTGTAATTAGGATATAAAAAGGTGTATGAAGAGTAGAACACAAGTTGTAACAACAATTCCCCATGGAAATCATGCATTCTGGAACACTATTTTCAAAGCCCTAAGAGAGGGAAATGAAGCATTACAATCACAATTAAGAGAACGAAGAGATTATTTAGCTTCATGAGATACCACCAACTTGTATTTGCTGCAACACAACTTGCATATAAGGGAAGAAATCATGGAAAAGAGGTTTGCAGCCTTGGAATGAAAACGTAGTAGTTGCCAGGATTTATGAATGAGATGACAAATTTTGATGACTTTGACCCTAATGACCTAATGGTGACACTGAGCTAAATGAGGACCATGATGATATAAATAAGAGGACGATGATGAAATTTTAGTGATGGCACATCCAATTGAGTGATCAAAATAACCAAAACTTGAAAATTTATAAAGGAGCAGCAATAGACATAGACACACTAGCTAATGACCAAATTTCTATTTTGAAACCTTATGGAATGATTAAATTTGACCTCGAGACCCTAACAAACCTTGTGAGAGAATATTTAGTCCCTGTTGACTAACATGACTGGAAGGAATTAACACACTATTAGAAATGTGTTTCATCCATTTTTATCGATGCCTCGCCTATGTGGACTACTCTGCCAGACACTAGACAGACTCGTTCTTATAAACTAGTTATAATGACCATCGCACTCATGTGGAATATTCCACTGGGCGTTTTACATGTTATCCATTCACTTTTTGTTTTTGACTACCTCATCCACGTGAAAAACTCTAATAGAATATGCATAGATCCTAGCGTGTTGTGTGTCTCTACTTATGTTGTGACTATTTCCTCTCGACTTGAGACTCACTCTCACCCTCTCCCTCTGTAGTGAAATAATTTAAACACAAGTTACACTAAGAACTCACCAGACAAACAATCCTCATTTTTTGAAGACTAAGTGAACCACTCTCATGTGCTAACAAGAAAGATTTAAGGCATATCTTTAAGATAATCGAAATTGGTCCATCATATCAGATGTGACTCTTACACCAAATGGTGTGAGGTCTAGTTGGGACTTCATATATTGGAGATCCCTTGAGTATTGGTAGTTCCAACACTATCAACATTTTTGGCACTATAAGGAGGTCCACCAATTGTTTATGGTTGAATGTCCTCTCAAATCGACACATCTATCATCTGGTCAAGGGAGTAACACCACTTCCTCTCCCATGCATAACTCTGAAATTGGTTACTCGTCACCTCCTAGACCTGAACAAGAAATCTCATATCATCACCTAGGCTTAGTCTATCCCATCACCCATCAATTTTCCAAAGTTTTTGGACTAATCCTAGGAGTACAAAACCTTCCCCCTTCTTACAAGAAAGAAAATACTACACCCACAGTAGTGGTATTCTTGTCCGTTGAAGAAGTAATCCTCACCACTCTTGAAGAGTTGGTTGAAGCTATTGAGAATGAAGAGGAACCTCCTTTTTTCTTACAACGATAATAAGTTAACAAAATACTCTTCACTTCAAGTTATGGTGGGGGTAACAAAGCGGATGGCAGTGGAGGAGGTGGAGGTGGAGAAGAATCAATGGATTCAGAGGTTGAATCATCTGATTTAGAAGAAGAGGAGGAGTACGAAGAATAGGAAGATGTGGCTGATGAAAATTTGGAATGGATGACCCAAGGCCCATTGGCACTCCACTGTGCCTTACACAATATGCTAAGGCATGTAGAGAAGTTGTTAACGAAATATGACCCTGATAGAGTAGTGAAGGCGGAAGACCATATAGACACATTCTACGTACATCCACAAACACTCGAGGTATGTTATGATGATGTTTCATGTAGACTATTTCCATGTACCTTGGATCGCAGAACAACTGTATGGTACCAAAACCTTCCTATCAATCCATTCAAAATTGAGGGATGTTTAAAAGAATTTTCCTTGAAAAAAATTCTAATGACATAACCCCTACCATGTTGTTCAAAGAGTTGGGTAGCCTTAAGATGGAGAAGAAAGAGAAAGTGAAAGATTTCAACCAGAGCTTTAATCATGTCCTGAATAAGTTCACTTTAGATTCTAAACCTCATGAATCCATCATAGTCGACTACTACACATCGACACTGTCGATTGCCATTGTGCAATTCGTTAAGCGAGCTACGAAAACAATGTTATTCGAAGATTGCCAAGAGAAAATTGGTGTGCGGAAAGACCTGCACGTAATTGGACTCATTATGAATGATGAATCAACAAAGAATCCCAAAGACATGGGCAAGAAGTCCCAAGCTGCTATGAGTAAGGTGAAGGAAAAATAAACAAGTGAAATTGAGACCCTTACTCGTCTCCTTAACTCCTTGAAAAATGAAGTAGTAGGACTAAAGCAATGGAAAAATGAGACAATAGTGAGCAGTAGACCTTCAAGTTTTGTGAGCAGAAAGAGTGGGACATCAGGTAGCAATAGTAGTCACATGACTAAATATGTGTAGAGTTCAAATGTTGTGTTCCAAGTGGAACAACTTGGTAAGGATAACTTCTGTAATTTTCACCAAGCATGACAATCAGATAAGTCATGTACAAATTGGAAGCAATTTATGGCTCTGTGGCTTCAAGAATGAATTATCATGATAATGCCACTGAGTAGGATCAGTCAGAAGATGAATATGTCAAAGAGGATATTTCATCTAATGAATCTCCCAATTTTAGGCACATGGTCAACATGTATCAATGTCTAAAGGCTTCCCAAAAGAATACAACCATCGAGAAGGAGACCCAAAATAGAATGGTCGATATAACCTAAAAATTTAAGGGGCTCCTACTATGATTGAATTACTCAAAGATAAATTCAAGTAGACATTCAAACAATTGGACCCACAGGTATCCTCAAGATAGAAAAGAAAAAACAAGTCTGGGAGGACAACTCTAATGAAAGATATGTCCATGAGTAGCTCACTTTAGAGCACTCCATTGGAAAACACAAAAACAAGTCTTTGCCTGGATATCATAGTGAGACTTCCTGCTTTGGACTACAAAATTGTCAAAGACATGAAAAAGACTCGTTCGAACATCTTGGTGTACGAACTCACCAAACTCACGGCTCAGCAGGATATTTTGTTATGCGTAATCGGGAAAACCTCCACAGACAATGTTGCTTCTTCTAGGAAGGGATCAAGTAAGTCTCCCAAATCACTCACATATGTACTCAACACACTTCATAGAGTACAAGCAAACTCACTTTGCCCACCACTTTTGTTATCTTTTGAAATTTTCAACATAAATGTCCATTGTTTGGTTGATTCTATGGCATGAGTCAATGTCATGCCACTCTCCATTTCTAAAAGGATCAATGCACAATGGAGAATCACAGCTCCAGAGATCACCCAACTTGATCAAACATGTGTACCAGCCATTGGTGAACTCTGAGATGTGATCATCCGGTTATCTTCTGATAGACGAGCTCAGTAGTGCATCAACATTGTGATAGTGGACATACCAGAAGCATATGGCTTACTACTCAGTAGAGCTTGGTCCAACAAGTAGCAATGATATGTTGCTACATATTGGTCACATTTATGGTTTCTGTATCAGGGTAGAAGAAACTATATTTGAGAGTTGTCCGAGAGGTATATGAAGCACAATATTACTCCCTTCGATGGTCAGAATGAACTGTTGGCTTTTGAAGAAATTTTGTTCAATAATTATTTCATGGAAATGAAGCTAGGGTGTTGTCTTGCACAGCTGAGCCCCACCCCACCAATTATACAATTGGCTCTCCTTCCTTTCCGAGCTAGTGAAAATGAAACTTGTACCATACTTTGTAACAACACTAGTAGTAGTGTAAGCAGTATCAACGTGATAAGCGATCCCTGTATAGATGGTTTGTGGACCTTGTATTTTGATGGATCAAAGACATATGATAGCTCTAGAGCTGAGTTTGTTTGAATTGACCTAACGAAAAGAAATCATTTAGTCTTAAGCCACTTGGAGTTCAAGTGCACAAAAAACACTGCTGAATATGAAGCACTCATCTTGGGTTTGTACAAAGCGCTCAACCTCAATGAAAATATTCTTAAAGTGGCAGGTAATTCAAATATGATCATATGATAGGTATGTAAAACCATACACTATGTCTCACCTCATCTTAAAGGCTACCAACAAGAGGTATGGTAGCTTATTTATAATTTTAAAGCTTTGAATATCATATATGTACCATGAATACACAACGCAACTGTAGATGTTGCGGAAAATGTAGTTGCTAGGATGACAGCACTTGGGGATAAATTTACTATTAGGATTTTGTATAAGCCATCTATCCCTAACAACATAACTAATTTTCGTGTTTTTTATGATGAAGAACAGATACTACACCTTATAGCCAATGCTAATAGTTTCAAAGACACATCCATAGATGACGAAGTGCACGAGAATTCTTTGTAAGACATGCCTGTTGACAGCAAAGGAAACCCCATCCCCAAGGGTGTGGTGTCACTTGAGAAACTGTATGACTTGCAGAACTACTTCAAAGGGCCTAGGAACACCAAAACCTAGAGTTCCACATTGATGATGTGTGTACTGATCAACCTCATAATAGAAAAGGATCTGAAATTTGTAAATCTTGGTACATGTTGCACACAAAAGGAGTGGCAAGGCTTTATCTTCCTGTTCAAACAGTACCAGGATATATTTACATGGACATATGATGAGTTGAAAACATATGACATGCCAATAATCCAACATGTCATTCCAATCAAGGGGTCAAGTTGTTTCATCAAAAACCCATAAAATTCCATATGTCACTTCAACCCCTCATACATAAATAATTGACTAAGTTTTTGGATGATTGGATCATATAGAAGGTTTGTCATTCTACATGGGTTCCAAATTTAGTTCCTATAATAAATAAGTATGGGTAGATCCACCTATGCGTTGATTTCTGGAATCTTAATAGGGCCTCGAAAAGGGACAACTACATTGTGTCATCTATGGAGCATATCTTGCAATTAGTATATAGAGATGAATTTTTTTCTCTCCTTAACAAATTTATGGATATAACTAGGTTCCGGTAGCAGTACCTGATAGACTCAAAACTACTTTCCATACCAAGTGAGATATGTTCTCTTATAGAAGAATTCCCATTTGGGCTTGTCAAGAGAGGCACAACCTTTCAGTCTGCTATGGAAATCACCTTCTGTGGGATCATTGGATAGAGTGTGCTGGCCTACCTTGACAATTTGATAGTATTTTCAAGAAAATGGTCAAACCACCTGTACTATCTCAATAAGATATTCAAGTGACGTCAAAATTATGGGATATCATTGAATCCCAAGAAGAGTATATTTGAAGTATATGAGGGTAAACGCCTTGGACATATTGTCACTAACACTACGATCAAGGTTGATCCAAGCTGAGTTTGGTGTTAGAAAATTATTTATTAAGGGGCAATGGAGCACATAAAATATTGCAGAAATATAAACACAGAAGACACATAAAACAAGAGAGACAAAGGTATACGTGGTTCACCTAGTTTGGCCTACATCCACGCAGAAACAACCAGTCCTTCTTTTATTATATTATCCAGCAAACTGAAGAGATACAACCTACAACAGATCCGTTGTAACACCCTCTTCGCTCTCAATCTCCTCTCTCTTCCTCACTCAGAATATAGATCTACATAGACACAATGCAATTCCCTCATATATAGCGAGGGCTTGCCTTCTAGGGAAAAAAACTCTAAATTAAACATAACGTGTACCGTCAGATCATCCACCTAATGAATGGCCCAAATTGACTAGAAATTACTATACTTTTACAAGGCAATTTTACATTTGTTTTTAGCTTCAGGGGTGCTGCCCTCGATCCCCTACCGGGGGACCGCTGGCCCCCGAACCCCCCAGCCGGGGGGGGGGGGATCGCCCCCTCCTCCCCCGAACCCCCGCGTGGGGGAGAAGTCCCCCCCACACACCCCAACGTGGAGGGGGTGTGCAATCTTTGTAGGGTATACATCAATCTGAGACCTTTGAGTACATAAGATAATTAGGCTCCACACCCAACATTTGGACTATCACATAGATTCCTTACCCAATCAATAAGAAATCTATGCAGTCTTTCTTGAGAAAAATAAAATTCCTCCGGAAGTTCATCTCAGATTATGCATAGATTGTCAAACCTATCCAAGATATGATCAAGAAGGATGCAATCTACAACTAGGGTAAGAAGGAAAATAATGCATTTTCCTGTATCAAGTTGGAAATAGTAGATGCACCTATGTTCTATAACCGAGATTTTAGCAAATATTTATTTCTATATACATTCCCTTTTGACAAATCACTCACTGCAGTGCTCACATAGAAGGACGAGCTGAACAACGAACATCTCAACTCCTTCATGAACGAGAGAATGCAAGGACCCATGCTAAACTATCCCGTAATGGATAAACATGCATATGTTGTATACAAGGTGGTAAAACATTTCAAACCTTACCTGCTAAAAATAACTAGGTAACCTTTGTGCCACACCCAACAGTTGGAGCACTTCTTGCTCAACAAGAAATAAGTGAAAGATGTGTGAATTGGATGACAAGAATTCGAGAGTATGATCTTGATATCAAGCCAGTTCACATTATCAAGGGACATGGTCTCTACAAACTTGCAACAAAAGCAGTACATGCCCAAGACGAAGAAGAAGAGTTCACTGGTTGGGAGCAAGAAATCGAGATGTACAATATCGAGTGAGCATTAGCCACTTCACATGGAAACTCTTGGTATGAAGAAGTGTGCTAGTACCTTGAGCATGATACCTTGTCTTCTCACTTTTCCATGTTGCAGAAGAGGGAATTTTTCATTAAAGCATTACCTTGCTAGATGTTGCATGAAGTGCTTTACATAAAGCACAATAACAAGACTTTCCTCAGGTGCCTGGAGGCACAAGATTCAGAGTATTACATGACATGCATGACGGACCAGTCAGAGGTCACTTTGCAGGTACAAAAAGTCATTAGATCCAGTTTCTACTAGCCCACATTGTTTAAGGATGCACATGCTTATGCCTGCAAGTGCCTGGTTTGTCAGTGATATGTCAATTGAACACGAGGTCAGCAGCCCTGTTGCATCCTGTTGCAGTGAAAGAATGATTCTAACAGTGGGGTTTACACATCAATGTGGAAATATTCCCGCATTCATCAAGGAAACACCACTACATTCTCACTGATACATATTACTTCATGAGCTGGATGGAAGAAGTTCAACTGAAACACATGAACAACCAGGAATTCATCAACTTCCTTCAACATAACATCATCTCGAGGTTGGGCATTCCTTTTTCACTTGTTTTCGACAATGAAACTTACTTATGTTCATTGAAATTGTATGACTTTTCATCACAATATGGTATTATGCTTAAGCATTCATCTAACTACTGCCCATAGGGAAATGGGCTTGTTGAATCAACAAATAAGAATCATATTTGCATCCTCAAAAAGACCATTATTGTGAGCAGTGAAAATATCATTCCTGACTGGTGAATGCATTATGGGTTGATTGAGTTACACCCAAGCCCTCTTTGAGCACATCTCCATACTTTCTTATATATGGTAAAGAAGCCATCGTATCAACCAATATCTACTTGCATGCTCTTCAACTATCCCAAGAATCTTAAGGAAAGTTGTGTCTATTGATTCAAAGTAGGATGAACACATTATAGAAGTTACAGGAAGAATGAATGAA
Organism: Pinus taeda; assembly: GCA_000404065.3. NCBI lineage: Eukaryota > Viridiplantae > Streptophyta > Pinopsida > Pinales > Pinaceae > Pinus > Pinus taeda. Next base: position 7,581 of record APFE031086225.1, on the reverse strand, counting down.
AGCAAAAGAAAAATTTACACTCCACCAGAAATGTATCAAGATATGGTTTGATCGTAAGTCTACAAGAACGCTAGATTTGTTGTGGGTCACTTAGCCTTGAAATGGGACAAACCCCATGAAGACAAAGGAAAACACATGAAGTTTGAGTCTTTGTGGATTGGTCCATACATAGTTCATGAAAAACTTGGCTAGCACACATATTGCTTGCAATCACTTGATGAGAGGATTGAAAACCTTCCTATCAATGACCAAGATTTAAAATGTTAGTTTCAATGATCTGGGTCCATGCCCTACCCATGTACATATCATGCTTATTGTTGCTCTGTTACTTTGATGTTTTTGTTTTGCTGGTTTACTTTTCTATTTTTTCTTTTTCTGCTTTGCTTTGTTTTGGTTGTCTTGTCATTTTTGTTTGTAGGTAAGCGTTACACTATACTATTGTGGATTTTTAATGAGTATGTGGCTGAGTTTAAAGAGTCTTATGACACTACAACACTTGGCTAGTCGTGTCTCCATCTTCACTGTGCCTGGTTGTAATTTTTAGCCAATGAAACGTTGGCGAAAAATATGAACATCTGTAAGGGAAGAATTGGTCAAATCATGAACCTGTTTCCACACAAGGAAACCCCATGCCTATACTCAGTCCTCTTCTCTTTCTGTTCAAGACTAATCCAACTAGGAGAAACGGAGAAGTGAAAAATCTAAATAAGCAAACCTAAATCAAAGATATTATATGCTTCTCTGAAGGAACAACCTATTTTTCACTCAATAAGTCATGATCCCTCTTCCGCCCCAAAAATAAATAAGTGCCTATACATAGTCCTCTTTTAGAAAAAATACAAAGGTGAAAGAAGAGAAAGGCTTCCTCCATAAAGAGGAGAAGTAGGAAACTCCACTGGGGTATTGACCAGGCTTTCTAGAAGTGAATCAATGCTTGTGTTCCTGTGTGACTCTGTCGGGGTAATTTCCAGACCTAATGGTAGCGGAGAAACACCAGAGATGAAAAATTATACTCTACAAATCTTAAGATTGCAAACCAAACTACCCTTCCTGGTTTTGAAACACTTTGATTTAGTTGAGTTAGTACAAGGTGAACCATGTATGTCCATGGGGTAAGTGGGGAAGCTAAAGTAACCTACAAAACAAATCAATACTTCCTGAAAGGCCAAGGCCCTATGCTACAAATGAATCGAAACAAAGAAGCTCGTATTCAACTAGTGTCTTGGCAAGTGTTGTAGCTACTAAAACACCCTCCAAAATTTTGGCCTGCATCCTAATTTTGGAGACTTCTTTAGTTTATAAATTGATGGTCGCAAACACTTGAACTCATCCCATGATCTCTTATTGGGTTTGCATGCCCTCTTCGCTTAATCAATCACTAATTTTCTTTTAGCATGTTGATTTCTATGTCATGCTTGAAATTTTGTTCTATCATTTTGAAGGTATGTATTTGTGTGTATGAGTTGTTTGGCTCTTTCGACATCGATCACACTCACACACTAATTTGTAAACACTCTTGCACAAGTATATTCACTATTGTTCGAAGATATATTTCAATGGTTGCACTTGTCACTCTAAACCTTCGAGTGAATCTCACTAAGCATGTGTTGTCTCACTGGTTTGAGGTATTTTCTCATTAAATCGTGTTGAGTGTGTGATCACATTATCGTGTCTGCACTAATACTCTTTCTTTCAACTAGCCAATTTTCTTAAAAATATGTAGACCAGACAACCCTGTATGTTTTAACCCTGTATAGACATTACCTGCATATGAATTCTAAAACACATAAAATAAAAAATGCGAGAGAATAACACATAAAACACATATACACAAATATTTTCCCCTAGATCCCAAAACTAGGACTACCAGCTTGATTGTTCATTATTTTTCCTTTCAATGTTATAATACATATTTATACATGTCAAAGGATCCAATACCATGGACCGAAAACTATCACGTCCAAAACCATGGACCGAAAACCATTGCGTCCAAAACCATGTCCGAAAACCATGCACAAAACCATAGGTAGGTCTGTCAAACCTAATATATGGTACAAAATTTTCTTCCTCGGGGCATTACCCTAAACCCCACAGACGGGGTCTAATTTCCCCCATTAAACCCCCTGTGACCCCCCCGTTGTGCAATCAACGTAACAAAGGGGGCCCTTTCCCCCCCTCTAACCCCTTGGGTCAACTATGTCAGCTAGTCGTGGAAAGAATATAACACAACCCAACATTCTCCCACTTGTTATTTTTTTTCCACAAGGAGCCACATGAGAGCCTATTCATTTATCTAGCTCTGCAATGCCCATTGTTTCTCTACACAAAGAGAACTTATTAGAGCTCATAGATTTTTTCAATGCATCTGTAATATTCTTCAAAGTGTCCACCTTTACCAGCAATACCTTATTGTCTTTTGTCATATCCCTCACAAAGCGATAATCGACATCAACATGCTTTGTCTTTGAATGGTAAGTAGGGTTCTTTACCAAGAAAATTGCACTTTTTTTATCATATTGTATCCTTATAGCTCCCTGTACTAACCCCGTATATGAACACAATCTATGCAACCAAACTGCTTCCTTGCTTGCATGAGTGGCTGCCATGTATTCTACCTCTGTAGTTGATAGTGCCACTATAGATTGTTTCTTACTCATCCAACTGAATTCACCTCCAAATAGGTTAAACACATACCCACTTGTAGATCTTCTCCGATACAGATCTCTAGCCCAATTGACATCAACAAAGCCACAAATATCCAAAATTATGTCCAATCCTCATCTTCCTTGGTAGCACAAACCATAATCACTAGTGCCACGAATTAGCTTAAAACCCATTTCACTATTGTCCAATTCTCCTTGTCTGGTTTTGACATAAACATGTTGGATACCTATACCAATAGGTTTCATATTTCATGATTGGCAAATTTAAGTGCCAAATATGCTCTACTTTGCTGCTACAAAGGTTCCATATTTGCAAGGAAAGACAAGGTGTGTACATGCCTTCATGCCTATTAAAGTTTGGATGGATGACCCAACAGTCTAACTTGGATCATGCCATATTTTCAATTTTTGTTGTAGAATAGAGAAAGAAATATGTCCAAACTGTTTAATCTTGGCAGATCAGTAGTTAGGCAGAGAAAACTAAGGTTCCCAACTGCTTAATCTGGGGCCTTGGAAGAAATAAGGGTAGTGCTAGATAGAAAATCAAAGCAAAAAAGCCAAGGGAAAAGAAAAGGCACATCAAGGGTCTGCAAGTCCAAATGCACCCTCCAAGAAGAAACAAAAAATGCTAGGCAAAATAGTTGGGTAGGTAGATGGGGTTGCAGAAGTGGTGTTCCTTCCAAGCTGAAATTTGCAAACCAGAAACAAGGAAAACAACACAGTGGAGCATGCCTAACTTCCCTTTTTTCCTTTGTTTACCACTCATTACTAACATCCCTTCACAAGTTGTGATCATAAGAGAGACCCAAGGTTTTATGTTGGTTCTTATGGCCTTTAGAAGCCACATTTCTTGTGCAAAGTTCTTTTCATTTTGATCTACTCTTTAAACTAGGTTGTCTCCAAGAAAACCTAGTGATACCACTCTTCATTCACCTTCTCCCTCCATATTAACCTCTAACTCTATTATCTAGCTCCCTATCTTTCACTTTCCCTACTATTATAACACCATGGTGTATAAAACCTAAACAATGTATAAATATCCCCTCCTTGGCATTATAGCCATATGTTTTCACTACTAGGGCATTGGATTAACACCTGGTTAAGTTCAAGAACCCAAGCCTAACCCCTTTTCTCTATCAGAACCTATCTATCTAGCCAACTCTCCATTTTCGCCTAAAAAACCCTTGAAATAACCCTTTTTGCACCCTTATACCCACTAAAAGGCAAAAAATGATGAAATCCCCTTTCCCCGCCCTATCCTAAGGTCGGGAGCCATTATGCGCCTTTTTTCAAGAAATTTTATTAAACCCGCCCATCCTAAGTTTTGTCCTTCATATGTTTTATGCGAAAAATTCCATGAAAACCTTTATTTTCGCCTTTTTCTAAAGTTGACGGGTATGTTTAATTTTTACAAAAGAAAACATTGAAAAACTATTGAAATCTGTTGAAAACCCGAAGGGTCCCGCCAAGCGCAATTATCAATAAATATTATTAGTTTAAACTGCCCGTTGACCATATCTTCCGTGCAGCGTGCTGGCCCGATATCCGTCCAATCAAGCCTTTCCAGATCTACGGTCGTCGTGGATTTCGGAGGGGCCCCGACGTCCGTCAGATAACCACCCGTTGACCATATCTTCCGCGCATATCCCCTTCCCGATAGCCGTCAGATCTCGCTCCTTAAATCCAACGGTCGTCGTGGATTTCGGAAGGGCCCCGATGTCCGACAGATATCGTCCGATATCTGTCAGACAATGATGTCACGCGAATCCACGCGTCGCCCCCATGTTCCATCGGAGCCCCCTCTGACAGATTCCTTGTCGTATAGGAGGGGGCCTGATATGATGCCATCTGTCCGCCTGTGTCAGCATCCTTTTGTCGCTTATGTCAGCGCCACGACCGCGCGCCCTGTCCTCCATTCGTCCACCTGGCCGCCACCTCACCGCCCCCGTGGACCGGTCTTAGGCCGCCACGTCACCTGATGACGTCCTGTTGACGTCATCCGACCCAGACCCACTTGCTGACGTCATGCTAACGTCATTTAAAAAAGCGCGCCAATAAGCCAAAAAATCCATATTTTGTCAAATTTACGTGTTTTTTGCACTTTTTTATAAAAACACTTCTGCACTCTCTGCATGTGCGTTACGACGAAGAATTCGGCAACCGATTCAAGACCAACCACAGAGCTTCAGAGCGTGTACCCAACTGCTGTTCCAACCCAAGCAATCCATTAAACAGGTATTTGCCCGTAAAACCTCCCTGCAAACCTAGTTTTTTCTCTGTAAATTCTAAAAACACCTGAACACAGCAGAAGCTTAAAAATTCACCATAAAACCACGCATACCCAGCTCCCTCTTGAAGAATTGATGGTCGAATTTCACTAGCAGAGCCATTTCGGACTGAATTTTCAGTAAAAACCATTTTCCCGTTCGCGCAGTCGTGAACCGGAGTCCATAACCTGCTTTCAATTATCAAAGAGAGGTCTGCTAAACACGGTAAATAGCCTTCTCAAAGAGCCAAACAGTATTCCAATTGCTGTGGACCTACCCTGCAACCCTGCATTCCTCAAAATCTTCCTTTCTCAGGTAGTACCTGTCTTATTTGTCAAGCAGCATCCAAACAAACATGGACACTCCAACGGCATCAGTAGCCCTCAATGTTGCTCCCATGAATGCCCCCTAGAGAGAGCTGGAGTGGCAGGATTTGGCAGACCTAGACTACCAAATCTCAGAGGACTGCCCATCTAAATGCAAGTTCCACATTCATCTATTAAATGAGCTCAAAGCCAGACATA